>VDFB02366345.1:0-86405 GCA_007258455.2 Sequoia sempervirens | reverse complement strand
AACCTAGCCCGACATAGTTTCTGGAAGCATCCAAAATTCATTAATATAATGGTCTGTTGTTGAGCATGAATGTGGACAGGAAAGCAGTGAACAAGCTGTGAACAGTACGAAGCCTAGCCTGACAGTGAAGTGACATAAGAAAATGGAAAAACAGAAACGGAAATTAAAAATTTTGTCTCACCTAAAAGGTCAGAGCTTAATGTGTGATACTTAAAGACCAGCCAAAATGTACGCCACATTAATGCAGTGTACGCCTTCAATTTCATCCTTGCGTACAGGGGGCTGTAGTTCATGCATTTACTGGTTTTCTATTTACTTCTTCAGGGTAAGATCGGTCGCATTTTTTCACAGATATTACCTGAAATTGCACACGACCAATAAGACTCTGAAAGGTTCAATTATGGCATGATTTTTATGAACCGGGTAAAGTGATACTTGACTTTAAAATATTTGTAAAGATGTACCTACAAGAAAAATATTGAAATTTTAACTGTGTGGGAATCATTTTTTTTTAGCTCTTATTACTAAGGGAGGGAATGCCATATATAATCCAATTTACATTTAAAAAAAAAAAAAAAAAAAAAACTAATTTATTAGTAGTAGTTGGAGCCCTACAAAATTTAAATTGTTTCGAGTAGGACAAACATAGACATGTCATTGTAGGTATGGGGATCCCCATCCCCTTATAAAGGGATCATATTAATTTAAAATAGGAAAATGTACAGGATGAATTTAGGTGTTACTAGAGTTTTAGAAAGGTAATTTGCTCTTTTTGTTTTTTTTAAGTTTCATTTAGAAAGTAAAACAATATGTGAAGGAATGACATTTTTATTTGTTTATGATAATTATTATTTCCACAATTTTGAATTTCTTTCTAAATTAAATAAATTATATTTAGGATAATTATCATTAAGAGGTTAAATAACTAATTAATAAATATTAAAATTTAAGTAAAAATATATGTACATATATAGTAATGTATTTTGACATTAATAAATATTGATTAGTGGTAATAAAAGTGTTGCGGAAACAAGAAGTTATCTAAGTAATAGTGTTTTTATGTATTAGTTATGTTTTTGTCCTACGTGTTAATCTAGGGCATGGCATTTTATATATGTAAGCATTTTTATTAAATCTTTAGTATCATTGAGAGTACATTGTTTCTATATGATTATTTCTTTCAGTTTAATTTTCAAAAATAAAAATGTGATAGTGTGTCAATGTAAGAGCATGATATAATGTTCCTTATTAAATTTTGGAAGTTAAGAGGTTAGGGTTGGTGTTACATGTCCCTTTAGTTAACAATGAAGTTATTTTAAATAGGATTAATTTTCATCTATCATTATAATGATCATATTACTACTAGTTTAGGCTAAGAGACCATATTGTTGAATTATGGTTATATTACTATCATTTCACATAGAAATCAAGCTATTATTATATTGGAAAGATTTACTTCTTAGAATTAAATGGCGGTCAAATATAATAAATTTATAATTTGATTATAGTATGAATTAAAAAGGTATGAGAGAATATGATTTGATGTCATTGATTTCATTTTATCATTGGTCATTATCAATCCTTTTCATAAATAAGTCGATGTAGGGTTGTACACTAGAAATGTGATATAGGCATATTTTTTTATATATCATTGGGGGTATTAAGTTTTAAGCATTAGTCTATTTAATTATGACTCGAGGAATGATCAGATTTCCAATCAACTTAGGATAACCAGAATACAACCATTCAACAATACCACCCCATTGGGGTTTGAACCTTGGTGGCAAGAACAAAAATGCCACCTATAAACCATCACACCATGCCATTACCGACAATCAACTTAGGATTAAATCTTTATATTTCTTTTCCTTTGATTTGAAGAAAAATGTCTTTTCTAATTTTTACTGGGAATCTTTCCACTTAGTCTTCCATGACAGTTATTATGTTAATGACTATTAGACTCATAATTAGGATAGTATTCATCTTTCAATTCAATGATGCATTATACTAAAATGATTGGTTCTTTGAACTATAGCTAAGCCCTATAAAAGGGATAAACAAGCCTTGATGTGAGTTCTTTGGGAACCCTAGTATTTGCGTACCCTTCAATTGGGAGTATATGAAAGTTAGTGTTATAGACTTCCTGAGGCATTGGGTAATGAGTTTATGTTGGATTTCTTCGTTTTGATTTCAAAATGTTTAATTTAATTAATAGTTTTTGAACTCTTATAGATGCTACCTTATTTGGTAGTTTGCCTCTTGTTATGGTTGTATGATGAGATGGTCCATGCCTCAAATTTGTACTCAGACTGGTAAAGTTTGGTGTTTTACATTTGGTACACCTTGATTGTTGTAAGTTTTGTATTAGGACCATGCAAAGATGCTCTCCTACAGTATCACCTATTTTTCCTCTGTATGCCTCTAGAAGCAATTACCTGGTAGGTGGTCATTGAGGTTGTCGTATATTATGTTTTGGCTGACCTTGTGATTTGGTCTTATGATTGTTCTGCTTGTCTATCTTGGTTGTGGGTCCTTTCTTGTCATCTCCTAGCACAAGGGGTGGACCTTCATGTCCACGTGGTTGGGTGGAACATGCTATGCACTCCATTGGGTTCCTAGGATGTGTTCACAATGCAGGATCAGATGCAGAGTTCCAGAGCTTCACTTGGTTGAAGACTACTCCTAATTTTATACCTTATTCTCCATTAATGTATTTATTCTTGTACTTGATGTACTCTTTTCGTTGTTATAAAGGAGGCATTACATAATGTATTAATGTAATCATGATGTATTATATCTATGGAAATATGCTCCACAAATGCATTTTGGAACTATGAATTGAATTGTAATAAAATGATGTATTGTTTCCTCTCTCATGTTTATGGATGACTTTATGTTATCTTTATGTAATCTTGGTTTATATTCGCTTCGTAAAAGTTTATGTTTTGTAATGACCGTTATGTGTACCCTAGAGGATGTAGACAACTTTGTAAATGCATAGTTTCTCTTCTTGTAAATGTATGCACATATTCATTGTATGCAATGTTTCATTTTTAAAAAATAAAAATTATTAGTGCAATATTTTGTTGTCCTTTGGGGTTTGCATGGCGAGGTGTTACAACATTCACCTATGTATTATGGATATTCTATTTTTCCTGTGTAATTGGGTGAAACCATTGTCCACCATCTTGCTCTCCTTGGTTGCCACATAGCTCATATTTTGAACTTCCAAAGATAGTCTCTTCTAGACTCTCATTGACTAATTTCATGGGTTGCTTAGTCACCTTATTCTTTTATATACCAATGAAATCAATATCAATTTTGATATGTGATGATCTTTGAATTTCTATTATTTGATCCAAGATCTCATTCCTCTTTACAAACTTTAACTTTAGCTGATAATTTTATTTTTCTAGAGCATTCCTTAATGAGACGATCTCTACCTCAAGTATTTCACAATCCTTATCTCTTAGCAGCAACCTAAGTTCTATCACAAAATTTTCAATCCTTTTCACTTATTCCACTTGAATCTATAAGGAAACTAAGATATCAAAACAACTTCCTACAATTTAATCTTGAGAGGAGGATAATGCAAAAAAATTTAGATCTTTACAAAAGTTACATAGACTTGGACATAAATAAACATAAATATCATTCATAACATAACATAGTGATTTATGTGGGGAAAACCCTTTCAAAAGAACAACCCCATACTCCAAAATCCATCCAATATATTCATAAATAAAAAAAAATTACAATATACTTCTGAAGCAAGCTTCTCATAGGAGTATCACCAACCAAAGTTCTAGAGACAACACGACCACTATCAGACTCTAAGAATACATCACAATACATAGTCATAATATAACAACCTCATAAAATAGGGTTGTCTTCTAAGGAAAATCAAGGAAACAAAATATCTATTGTTAGATATGATACCCAATGATGAATGGTCCTAATTTACAATAATAAAATATACATCTAGAATTTGGCTTTCGGGGGTGTTGCCTCTGAGCCCCCATTAGGATGTTTGGCCCTTAGACCCCTTGTCATCATGGTGCTAAGATCATGCTCTAATAGCACTTTTAATGAAATAACTTACGTCATAGAAGAATATTATAGAAAATGTGTTGTAAATACTTGATGATAACTGAGAATAACAAGCCACTTCAATGGAGAAAACCTCCAAATATCTACAATGAAAACTCAATTATTGATATAATGATGAAATAAGACTCACAACCTCCTATATATACCTTATTTATGCCTAGGATATCACCCAGTCTAACTCAGATAACCCTATATAAGCCCTAAGCCAACCTAATTAACTAAATAAAAATATAATAATCATAGTATGACTTAATTAGGAATTAAGGTAGCCACAAGCCAACTATTCATAACCTAATATAATCTACTATTAAGGGCATTACTAATTTCATCTTTTCAGAGGAATGTATTTTGATTCACCCTCCGCTTTTTATACTCTACCAATATATTGGAATTGAGGTAATCCCTTTAGCAATGAAATAGGAATCCTAAAAATAAATGAGAAGAAGTGGGTGTTTTTTATTCTCAACATTACATAACCATGCAAAAGAAGAGCATATGCAATCATTTCATTGGTATTTGAACATAGTTGTAAATTAATCAACCCAAATTAGAGTATGAAGATGAATTTCAATCCAAAATGCAATGATTATATAACACACAAAATAGGATGAGGAAAATTGACATAAAAGAGGTCTATAAAAAAGTCTGTTTTAAATGATTTTACAAAACCACAATATTAGACATTTAAAAAATTGTTCTTTGTCTTGCAAGAGAGATAGGTGTTAAATTGTATTTCTTTGGCTAAAAACAATATTACATTCATAGAGAAGATATATGAAATAAACCATTTCAAAATGAAAAATAGAAGGAGCCATTAGATTAATCACAATTTTATAATAACCATAAAAAATATTACTCAAATTGGACTTCATATGTAAAAGTTACATATATTCAAAAAAATTCAATGAATTACATAATTTAAACAATTATACCTAATTACTGATGTACAATTATAAAATTAAGTTAGTCCACTAGTTAGGGGTCATAATAAGCTTTCCACCAACTACAAGAAATTGAAAATCTAATTTACAAGAAAAAAAAATTATTTTTTTTTAAAATCAAGAATGTTATTTTATTCACTAAAAAGAGGGTGCTTGGGATCTTAGTTAAGCGATTAACCTCTCTGAAGAGAATATCTAGTAAATAAAATGAAGATATTTTTTCATAAAATTTAAAATTTATAGGTATTATTAAGTCATAGTTTATAAAAAAAAATCTTTACAAATGTATGAATTACCAAAGAAAGAGCCCAATTTTTTTTTTTCATTTAAATATGTTTTCTTACACCAAAGAATGGTATATTATATATTATTTTTTAACTTGGTGTTTTTTAACTCAACCATGAAGTCCATTTTATAGTAGTAGGTTTCTTGTAAAATATCACTTTTAAATCTCTTCAAAAAAGTGTAAGACCTACAAAATCAAACCATAGAAAATTGAAAGTATGAAGATTAGATGCATGTAATTATATGTTCACATCGGATTCACCAAAATGAATGCAATAAAAAATAAAAGCATAAAACAAGAACTTACAAAAAATGAATGTCCTAATACCAAATCCAACTACAACCAAAAGGATTGAACACACTAGAATGAACTACTCATGTAAAAGGACGTGGATGCAATGCACTAGCATAACATTGTGATATTTAAATGATAAATATGATGGAACAATCGTACATAAAAGACTTGATATAAAATGATGAATGAAATAATATATTAATAGATTTTCCAAAAATCATATGAATGCTAAAGATATGATCAAATACCAAGAGTTAATTGAACTAGTTGTCGAGTCAATTCAAAGAGGTGAAGTAGACGACTTCATTGTTAATGGAAAAATGGTATTTTGAGCTCTTAGGAAGATACTAATGAGTTCTTTAATTCATTAAGTAGATAATGAGAAGATGAAGTTTCTATTTAGAAGAATACGTTAACTTCTGAGGAGATAATTTGAAATTTTATTTATTTTATTAAAAATGTATAATTAGCTCACATTAATTTAAAAACAACATATTTAATTATTTGACGGATTATGTAATACATGAGATTAATGATAATAAAATAACATATTTAATTATTTGATGGATTATGTAATACATGAGATTAATGATAATAAATTGTATAATGATAAATAATTAATTAATGATATAGGATGATTAATAGGAATAATTTTAATTTATATATCAACACAAGTTTAGTTCTAGCTACCCTTGATTTTGCTCAAACCTTCATTATGAAATGTGATGCTTCTAGGTCTCGCATAGGAGTAGTACTCATGCAAGGAGGAATAACCCTCACATATTAAAGTTTCCAACTCAAAAATAAGATTTTTTTGAAACATGTTTATTATAAGGAAATGATGCTTATCCTACATATTATCAAGTAATGGAGAGATTATTTGATGGGAAGTGAATTTAAGCTAAAGATAAATCATTATTGTCTAAAGTACTTATTGGAATAGGGTTTTCTATGTAAAGAATAAGAATAATTTGTCGGTAAGGTCTTACAATATCACTTTGATATCATATACAATAAAGGAAAAGAGAATGTTAATTCTCTATCTATAAGGGATGAACCCAAATCCATCATTGTATTGAATTTACTTATGACAAGTAGATTGGGTGGATGAGGTGTGAGAAGAATGGGAGAAGGACATGGGTACTCTTTCTCATTCAAAAACTCGATCAAGATTCAAGTTGGTCAAACATAATTGCATGGAAAGGGAGATGGTTTGTGGTAGAAGGAGATGTTATATCTATCTTATGAATTGAAACTTAAGATTGGTATCACGCTTCTCCAATAGGTGACCATTCAAACTTCTTAAAGACTTATCATAGAATGAAGAAAAAATAAAGTAAATATTAATAAGTTAGTATTCATTTTGATAACAAGAAGACTGCGTAGAATGTTCCACAAAACAAATATATTTACCCTCTATATATAATCACCACTCTTTAAGTTTATAATCAAGTTAAGAAAATCATCTAAGAATTGAAACTTGGATAACATACATATACACTCAAACCCAAAATACACTAACATATAAAACTTTATATATTTTAAAGAGGTGATTGTGACACTTTCAACTATACCACAAAATGCAACATACATAAACAAAATAAATTGTTGCATCAAAATATTAATTCAAATCACTAAACTATGATATTATAATTAAAAATAAAATTTAACTAAACTATGATACTATAATTAAACATAAAATTTTATTATTTAAAGATAAATAAATAAACAAGTTCTATATAGATATAAAATTCAAAGTAAACTATAATTTAAAGTTAAAAAGTATAAGATTTATTATATTTAAAAAGAAAATTATTATATGAAACCTGATAAAGGACAAAACATTTTTCTCAAACATGTCAAGTTATTCTATTGCTTAAATAAGAGCCACCACAAATTGGCCCATCTACCTCATTCCATACCTAGAATAACTGTAATTGAACATTTTTGTTGTTCAAAATTAAAAAGATTACAGTCAAATATTATAATAAAATTTTAATATTAATATTGATGGGTTGGTGTAATGTAAATTAATAAAACTTGATGCAGTACACTGCCTTGCATGTTCTGAACAGCTAGCACTCCATTGGTTGCTTGTAAGGATTTAACAGAAAATGTACGCCACATTAATGCAGTGTACGCCTGTAATTTCATCCTTGCGTACATTTACCGGTTTTCTATTTACTTCTTCAGAGTGTAGTGGGTGGCCACCATAAACTTTGGCAGACACTGACGTCCAATTACACAAGATTTTTGTGGGATCTTGTTGACCCTAGATAATGCTATATCCTTTAAATTGATAACGAATAATATATCTTGAGAAAATAGGAAGTGGTTTTTCATAATCTCGTGCATTTTAGAAATAAATATTAAGTCTAAATTGTGAATCCAATCTTCAAAAGGACGTGGTTAGAAAAACAGGGAGGCATTACCATTTCACAATATTACTATGGCAAGGAAAACTTTCTCTAGGGATATTTTCTTCCAATCTCATAATCCTTTCCATTAGAAATATTGGTACTTTCATCTTTTATGAATTTGCAACTTCAAATATTAAAGTTCTTTTATTTTAGAGATATACTTGTAGGTGACTCCAAAGCATGAATTAGTTGTATGTAGTGTATAGGTTATAATCTCTAATAAAATCTATTGATATATCAAGAAATTGATCATTAGAACGATGTTTTATATTCAACTTTGTTATATACATAAATCACTCTTTGTGGTAAAGAAGGTTTAATTTAGAGCCCAATATTATGATCCTTGTACACAACTTCTAGATGATAATCCAAATAAGTTCAATGTCTACAATATAATTAATAATTTAAACTAAATAAAGATAGAGCTACAAAACTAAAAAAATAATATTTCAAAATCAACTACCCATTATGCACATGACATACTATTGAGAAACATGTATGTCTTTTTATATTCTATCTATTATGATTATTGTATGTTGTTGCTTAAAAATTTTACATTAAAAAATCAACCCTTATTCTATCAAAATGGTGAAAGAAGAATTTAACTAGGTTGATAATGACCACCTAATGTTCATCTTAAGCATAAAAGGGTAGTTTATACCACCAGATCAAACAACAAACAAATCCACCTTACATGCAAGAGAGTTGCAAACAATAATATGCTATATTCTCAACCAGAAAAATTTACAGAATGAAACTCTAGAATCTCAAAAGAGAATCTCAAGAGGAGAAGAAAGATAATACAATGAGGGTTGAGTGCTTATAAGAGAAAAACCCTAAATGAGAAAGGGAGTATATCATGACAAGTGTCAACATCTCATGCAATGAGATAAAATGATCTAATAATAGCTCAACTAATAAAAGAATAAAAGCACTCCTAAGTTTAAATTAAGTGCATGAGAATAAATTAAATTAATAATTAATTAATTATTAGCTGATGTATGATTACTCTAACACCCCCTTAAGATGAAATTAGGGAATAGGTAAAACCCTAAAAAGAGAATGCATAATGGTTCCCAACAAACAAGGTCTTGTGAGGTACCCGTTGTTGAACAAAGATTGTCATTGATGTCAAAGGTGCTCACTATTGTTAAAGGAAATTTTTTAGATAGATGAGAATTAAATGAAGTTGTACTATCATACCTTTAGATAGTACACCTAATTTCATACGCTTCCATTCACATTTCTTTTGAAGAAATATGTCCATTTTGATGGGATAATGAGTATGAAAAATATTTTGAGTCTATCAAAGGTTATTTGGCCAATCCTCCTATCTTGATGTTGGTTATGTAGGATAGACCCTTTTTACTTTATATTTACACATCACCTCATGCTTTACAAACTTTATTAGCTCAAAATGATGATGATGGTAAAGAAAGAGTGATCTATTACGTTAGTCATATTTTGCTTGATTATGATAGTCAATACTCTACTATGGAGAAATATATTCTAGCTCTCATTTTTGTAACAAAAAATTTGTGACATTATCTTCTCCATGCAAAAGCTCATGTGATTTTAAAATGTGATCTTAAACATTTATTTACTAGAATCAATATTTCAATAAGGTTACTGAAATGCGATGCTTCTCTTTGAGTTTGGCATTAAGTTCGTAACTCAAAAAGCAATCAAAGGTTAAGTTGTTGCTGATCAATTGGAAAAATCTCCCTAATCGTGTTCCTTCCCTAATTTTGACTTGTTTTTAGATGAAAATATTTTCACCTTGGGTCATGAACCTATGTGGGAAATGTACTTCAATGGATCAAGATGTCAAACCAACTCTAAGGTAGGTATAATTTTAATCTCACTTGAAGGAAAGCCAATTCGTCTATCTTTTCAATTAGAATTTTATTGTAGAAATAACATTGTTGAGCGAAGCCTTTATTGCTAGCCTAAGCATACCATGATAGTACTCGAATTACTGGAACATATTTTCATTCCTATGCAGACTTTGAACTTTGCTATGAATCAAATCATGGAATATATCAGTTAAGAAGAGCAAGCTATCTCATAAAGGATATAGATTTTCTTCAAAAATGGAGGTAATTATGTAGCTTTAAAACTTGTAAAACTATTATACTATAGATCTAATTAAGTGTTCTTTGTTATAATTTCTTTGTGGATGACTATCTGTTTATATTCATTTTACCATTTTTAGAAGTAGACAGAAGATTGTAGAAGAATAAGACTAGAAGATAGAAGTGACACAACATATACCATGGAGAAACCCTTTCGGGAAAAAATCCACCACCAAAATCAATAGTTCCCCGGGGCTATTTAACCCAGAACAAGATTAAGCAATAATTTTATCAACCCCTGAGATGCTTTTTCCTTCTACAATTCTTCACAACTTGTAAATAAACTCGGATAACTCTTCTCTTCAACCCATGTCTGCAGATAGAATTGTTTTAAACTTAAAATATTAATAAAGAAGAAAATTAATTTCAAAGTATGAAGGTCATTCTTTGCAAGTAGAGTTCTCTCATGAAAACAATGAAATCAATTAAACCAAATTGAAGTCCTAACTCAACATTGACACAGCAAATATATCTTGAAGCTTCTCTCAAATTTGGCACCCAAGAACGCCCTCCACTTAACTTAGCCTTTATAAATATCTTCTGCTAAAAACTATTAACTATAAGATGTCAACTTGAACCTAAGGGTCCAAGCTTAACTTAATTCAAAATATTCTTCTATCAATCATGCAAACATGATGCACATGATTAATCATCCTCACTTAACTAAATACTGCTATCTGTCATGCAACTCAACTCATTGAATAGCATTCCAAGTCAACTAAAAGTCACCAGTATTCAATCCACCACCATATGCAACTGTATAACCGTAACCATAATTGAAGTTCCAATCTGTAACTAAACTCAGAACCCATTAATTCCTAACTTCTACTCTTACATGCATATCATGCTATCTTTCAAATAGTTAACTTAACTCAAGGTGGTTGTACCCATAAGTCTTATGTGCCCTATTATTGATTCTCTAAATCCCCTATTACGTTCTTATCATTTATAATTAATTATAAATGTTCTACATGTTCCATTTTATTTAACTTAATCTTCTAATCCTAGTGTTGTGAATGCCCAAGTGACTGTGGAGAGATACATGAAATATGTTTAGGATTGCAATTAAATGGCATCCTATTCCCAACATTATCCCACTTGACATTATACATTGCAATTATTCTAAACAATGAATCATTATAAATCAAGTACAAAACTCAAGGCCAATGCCCTTCCTACATCAACTAATCAATCCATGCCAACTTCAAATGCAACCTACATGATCATGAAGCTCCAAGCAAATGATTAATACTCAAAACCAAGAGAACTTATCTGTAGGATCTAGTTTCGTAAGATAATCTGCAACATCAAAGTTTCAACCTTCTCACCAATACCTTCCCATTCTCAAACTATCACACAAAGTGCCACTCTAACAACATTCCAAGACGATCAGCGATATATAGGATTTTGGCTAAAAAATAGCATTCTGACTATCATCATATTCAAGTTTAACTCATTTGCAATTAAAAATAATACCCTTCCCAAGTCTCCATAACCAAACCACCTCTTTGGAGGCATGTGAAACTGCTGAGTGTGTTGAACTCACGTCCAACCAAGGTGTAGGCTTCTCGGTCTTTACTATTGAATTTTTTTTCTTAAAAGTAACCATTCCAACATATATATCTTACCATAAGAGAACTCAAGCCTCACCTATTTCTCCAAGTATCCATGAGGACCTATAACCAACCAATCCATGCAAAACTCCAAATGCAACATAACACTATCATGAAGTAATCAAGAAAATGATTAATGTATCCAATACATAAGAGAACTACATAAGATCAATGCCAAAGCTCTAATCATGAATTAGGAACATAAACATGGTCACAACATGATCTAACCATCTCCTCCAAGGAGATCACATGAATCATAATATACATAAACATCCTACTCTCAAGAGAACAAGTACCATGCAAAACTCTAAACGAGTATCAAGAGTAAACCATGACATAATAACAACTCTAAACCAAGAAAAAACATATCACTACCAACAACTCCCACTAAACCATGGTATGAGCTACATACGACATCATGACTACCATCCTCTTCATGAAGATCACTCTTTAACATCAAGAAAAGAGTCATCACTAAATTTTTTACATGAAATGATCAATGCATGATTACTGTCATTCGAAGATTCCTCTACAGAAGAATCAAAACTCTTTTTCATATTCTTACAATCCTTCTAAACACATGTCTTGGTTTCCCATAGGTCCAACTTATTACCTTACTCTATCCTTCAGACTTACCCTTTACTTCCTTGTCTCCCTTAGGTTCCTTTTTCTCAAGCCTACCTTTTACAAACAAGGCATCTTGGATTTCCATTTTAGACTTCCTCCTCATCTCCTCTCATAGGAGAGTAGGAATTATATTGTCCATCTTTGGATCTGCACCAGTACCACTGATAGCAACAATTATATTTTCCCAAGATTCTAGTAAAGAACAAAGTAACAAAATACATTTATCTTCATCTTCTATCTTTACATCTATAGATGCTAATTGGCTTAGAATAAAATTAAAATCATTCAAATGATTTGCAACATAATCACCATCTTTCATCTTTAAAGAATACAATTATATTTTCAAATACAACTTATTAGAAAGAATTTTGGTTTGATAGATATCACCTATTCTCTTCCACAACTTATATGAGGTAGTTTCTTCTCAAACATTCAAGAGAACAACATCAACAAGGCATAGTATTATGGCCCCTCTTACCTTCTTATCAAGCTTAGCCCAATCCTTGTCTAACATCGTTGTAGGTGACTTTGTCTCATTACCAACAACTAACCACTAATCTCTCTCTTCAAGGAGATCCTCCATTTTTAGTTTCCACATCTCATAATTAGATCCATTGAATCTTTTAATATCTAAACAAGAATTAAAATTCATTGTAACAAACTTATTTTTCAAAATCAGCAATAACACAATAGTAAAACCTCCCACTACAGCCAAAAAAAACTTCAAACTTTTAAGAGAAAGGCATCCCAAACTCTACCCCAACCATTAGCTCTGATACCAAATGTTGAAAAATGCAGGTAATTATGTAGATTTAAAACTTGTAAAACTATTATACTATAGATCTAATTAAGTTTTCTTTGTTACAATTTCTTTGTGGACGATTATCTATTTAGATTCATTTTACCATTTGTAAAAGTAGACAGAAGATTGTAGAAGAATAAGACTAGAAGATAGAAGTGACACAACATATATCATGAAGAAACCCTTTCAGGAAAAAAATCCACCACCAAAATCAATAGTTCTTGTATTATTTAACCTTAGAAAAAGATTACAATAATTTTTTATCAATCCTTGCTTGAAATGCTTCTTTTTCCTTCAAAAATTCTTCTTCACAACCTGTAATAAACTCTGGTAGAACTCTCTTCAACTTGCTGCAATTTATAGATGATAATGAGCCTTGTAAACTCTAGAGAGAGTTTACAATTACAAAGCACAAAGCTTATCTCACAAAACCTAGACCTATTCTTTGAAAGTAGAGTTCTCATGTGAAAAACAATGTCAAACAAAGTGCTTCATCAATTTGGGTGTCCACAAATGAAGTCCTAACTCAACGTTGATTACAAATATATCTTGTAAGCTTCTCCTCAAAGTTGGTGCCCAAGAATGAGCCCACTTAACTCAACCTTATAAAATATCTTCTCATGCAAAAGTGTTAACTCCAAGATGCCAACTTGGGCACCCAAGGTGGGTCCAAGTCAATCTCTCTTAACTAAAACATATCTCCATGAATTCATGCAAACATGACGATGATTGATCATCCCCACTTAACTGAATGTATCACATGTTATCTGTAATGCAACTCAAGTCATTAGTCATGCATTCCAATTCAACTAAAGTCATCTAGCATTCAACTGAAACTAACTACATACGACTAAAGATAACTAAACCATAACTAAACCGAACTAAACTAAACTAAACTGAACTGAACTGAACTGAACTGAACTCAATTGAACTAAAATTAAATTGAATTAGATCAACTCGAATTCATACTAAATTTAAATGGAACCTCATACACGAAACATCAATTCCAACTCTAGGATCTTACATGCATCATTGCAAAGTGTTATCTGCCAAATAGTTAAATTTAATCCAAGTGGGGGTTCTACTCTTCCATGGTGCCCCATGTTTCCATTTTGTAGGAGCTCTTCTTGTGTGTCCCCACATGTTCCTATCATTTAGAATTAATTACAAATTTCAATTTATATGTTCATTTCATTTGAATTTAATCTCTTTCTAATCCTAGTGTTGGGGAACACTTTTCAAGGACTTAGGAGATACATGAAATATGTTTAGGATTGCAATTAATTGACATCGTATTCCCAACATATTTATCATTGATTGATCGATTATCTTCCTTTGCCATAGATAGTGTTCCAAGGAAAGAGAATCATCATGCTAATGTAATAGCAAGTACAACCCTCGGATGATGGTGTAAATAAGTACCACTTTATGGTTTTGTAGTGCCCCTCCACTCTCACCTGAGATGTGTAGGTAGTGTAGCTAAGGAAGTTGAAGATGAAGGATGCAAGCTATGGGCATATTTGTGCTATGGAATTGCTTTGGTTATCTTTAGGATTTTCGCACGATTTTGACATATTCTTATCATGATGATCTGATATTATGAGTTTGATTATGATTATCTTTTGGCCATGAAGATGTACTGACTTGTGTTCAAGTGTTGTGGTTGCAAATGGGACATGAGCTCTTGTTAATGCTTTAGTGAGTATAATGTATATTGTCATGTTATTATCGCTATGAAAAGATTTATTTGGATAGTTAGATGATGTAGTAGTATGGTTTTAAGATAGGTTGAAAGGGCAACATCATACTATTGGACATATGGGAGACATATGGGAATGATATACGATTGTTAGAGTTCCTTTCCTAGTAATTAAGATATTATGCATATGTGCTCTAATTTGAATGATTGAGTGAATAGGTACTAGGCTATGTCTCCACCTGAATTACCAAATTTGAGTGTGCCTTGAAACCCAATATATCAATTGATCAAAGATAGAACTTGGTCCCCTATCCTAGCCATCATCCCCAAAAAGGATGAGTATTTGGGTCGACAATTGCTGCTTGATGCTGAAGGAGGTCTAGTTTTCAAACCTTGACAGGTTCCTGTAATTGATCGCATTTGGCTTAATTTAATTTGAAATTGTTTTATAAATGCCTTGGGTTATTTTAAGCATTAAAATAAATTGTTAAGTAATTTGGGGCACTTTGATAAATAAATAAATATATATATAAATGTATTAATAGTTAATAATAAAATAAATTTATAGTGGAATGTGATAATTAATAAATAATAAAATAATAGGGTAAATAAAAAATGTAATAAGGTAGGAGTATATAATTAGTTATAATTTATAAATAAAATGTTTTTAATCAATTCAAAATTTAACTTTGGTGTGTTGGCAAGGTAATTATAATGGGATATAAAGTTGGTTGGGAAAATTCTTGTACAACGGTTCTTGGCTTCCGAAAAATATTTTGGCGGGTTTTAGAAATTTTGGGATTGGGGGGTTCTGGGGGAGGAGAGAAAATTCTCTAAGAAAATTTTCATACATTGTTGATTTTGCCTAGAATTGGGGGGTTTAAAATCTTGGATCACAAAATCAGAGAAGTTGGGATTTGGAGTGAAATATTGAACTCGACATCGAATTTCAGCTAGCATTGGATCTAGGTTAGCTTTGTTCTTTTGCCTTGTTTATGTGATTGTCTGATCAATGTGATTGTTTTCCTTCTATCTACTTTTGAAAATGAATAATTAATTGATTGTTTACTCTTCCTGGAGCTGAGAAATTCATTTATTCTCTTGTTCTTGAATAAACAAAAAATTAAAATTTGTATTTGCATAATTTGAAATCATTGCATTCCATGAGGTAACAACTATTTACACTGTGATTACATTCTTGAAAGTTTTTATAAATCCTATTTGTCCATATCTTGAACCTCTTTAAAATATGAGAGAGAACTCTTAAGATCTTCTCATGTCAATTGAACCTACCCTAGGGCAAGTTTGGCAACACAAAATTTTGTGGCCTCTAGCTATCCTTGACTGATGCCATGTAGTAGCGGCCAACGACGTCATAATCACCTTTGCTTTGATAAGATCGTGCAAGATTATGATATGAATGAGATTTCCTAAGAGGGTGGTCAGTCGAAAGAAGAGCTATCCTAGTCAACTGTCCCTCAAGAAATGTTGACTTGTGAAGAAAATGGATGCTAAATGATTCAATGCCATTGCACAGTGCAGGTATAATCCAAGGTTCTATGCACCTTTTCCCTTCCTTCTTGAACATTTCCATTTTCACTAACACAACCATTTTCATTTTCTTGAAAGTTTCTAAAGACTTTTTAACAAACTCAAGCCGCATGCACCTTGCTACCATTTCCGTTTATGAGGCCTTCATCCAAAAAACCCACGTGTGTTCTCTTGAGACCTTTTGTCAAATAGTTGAAATGCTTTATCTATGCTAATCCTTCTCCCTTTTTGGCTCTTGATTACATGCTTAGGTTTAGCACCAATATTAAATATGTTGGTTGGTTATATACTTTTCCCTAACATGCATTTTAGTCTAAGTCTTGGTTACATGTATCTTTAAATTATAGCAGGAAAGATCGATTTACAAGTGGAAACAAATATTTTTCTTGATGTGATCTTGTATTACCTTTCTTTGTATTCAAGCATGTGAACATGTTAGAAAAAAATAATCTGCAATCAAATGTTGACCTTGTTGTGAGTGGCTTCATTCTAAATTAAGAAAGAATTCACTATTTGGTAGAATATGAGTCTTGATTGCAATATAACTGTAAGGTGATTGTCTTGTATACAATAGTTGATATGCCTTCTGCATCGTCAAACGAAGCGACAATGTTTCCATCGTGACCTATGTACTCCCTCTATCATTGCCTTGTCCTTTGCTACAATAGGCAACAAGCAACGAAAATAGGGTTTAGATGTTGTCGCCCAACAATTAGGGTTTAACGTATGCATTTTCCTTGCTACCTTGCAGCATTCAGAGTACTGTAGTTTATATTTGATAATTCTTGTTGTGATTTCTTTTGGGATTAAATATTAATACGGTTTCTTTTTTTTGATAGAAAGATACATAAATCAATTGGATTTAAATGTATTATAATTTCTTTTATCGATAATCAACATATACCGAGTGGAAATAAATGTTACTATGATTCTATATATATAGAGGTATATGTACATAATATTATATTATGATTGCTTTTATTGATAATCTATTATATATAAATACTGTATTACATTTTGGTTATTATTAAAAGTATGTTTTAGAAGATATAAAAGCATTATTTAATAAAAGGATTTTAATTAGATAATATAACAATTTGTTATCAATAATATGATATATAAATAATATTGTATTATGGTAAATGGTAAGAGATTGGGTTCTTATGTGTGATAGATTAAATAATCAATGAGGAGATGAAAATGTCATTTAATAAAAAAGTCTTTCTTTTGAATTGGATAGTTATTGCTAAAATAAGCATTTAATTGACAAATTGAGTAAATAACTATGTAAATTGACAATTAGGGGATTATTAACATGAAGTGAAGGTAAAATGTAAGGAAAAAGGGGTGTTTAATTTAAATGTTTCAGACGGAGTGGTAAATAATTTAGATTACCTTCTTGTTAACTATTTGGTAGATGAATGGTGAATATTGTTATTATAGTTATTTGCAAATACAATTATTGGTGGTAGATAATCTATTTATTGAATTAAGTGGTTAAGTTAATTGAGAGATAAGTGAAATAATGCCTTAATTAAAGAAATGTCTTCATGGTTAAATGTGATGATTAATTATTGAATTAGACAATGTGTTTTGATTATTGGGATTGAGTAATTTTGCAATTGTAAAAGTTGGTGTCATTTGTGTATAGTTGTGTAAGGTTGGTTTCTAGAGGCCTAGTAAGGGGTATATTTGTATGTATGGCCCTTAGGGTTGGTTAATCTTGAAAGTGGTTTGCTTTGTTGTGGACCTTGTGTATTGTGCATAATGTAAACCCTAAGGGTGTTGCCTCCTATTCTTTGTATGGATTCGTGTGGTTATGATAAGTGCACAAGAGGGTTAGTGCCTTGCTTGATGTATGGGGTTTACTAGCTACAAGTAGGGGGAGTCACTCTTAATGTGGGTCGGGGACTGACAGAGGTTTCCAAGATAACCTACGATGGGGTGTAATGCCCATCGTGCAATCCCCTAAGGACAACACAATGCACACATTTTTTTTAAAATAATACATAGCAAAACACACAATGAACCATTTAAACGTAATTACATTACACATTAACATCATAAACATCGAGTCCTTTAGGGCACGCAAGGTCACATCGTCAAAATAACTCATTACGAAAGATTACACATATCGCTAATAACATAACTAATCTAACATCCATCATAACCATTACAATATCCATTTTCAAAAGATAACATACATATATCCAAAAGCACAAGTATAGATACATCACATAATACTACCATAATAAATCTCATAAATCATAAATGGATACAAGGGTGCATTTACAATACATCATCATTTAATACATTACATGTTCTCAATAATGAATACAATGAAACCTCCCATACATATGGGATAAATACATAGTACAAATCAGAAATACAAGATGAATATTAGGTATAAGCTCCATCTGAAGAATGATGTGAAGAACGAACGTTGATGGGGAACCCAATGGGTGTGGAGCACGTTCCACCCGACTGCGTGGGTTTTAGAAAAAAAATTCACCCCTTGTGCTCAGAGGTGACAAGGAAGTAACCACGACCATGAATGCCATAAGACAACTCCAATAAAGAATAAAATAGTACAATAACTCTAAAAGCATCATCAAGGATTACACAGGACATAAAGGACAGCAACCAAGAATCAAGCATAATAAACATAAAGCCATAAAAATCCTCATAGATAGTCAAAGGTAACAACCATAATCACTTGCCAAGTAAATCTAAAACAACAATCAGAACACACTTCCAGAGGCAACCAAGAAAGCAAAGCACAAGGCAACAAGTGGAGAGTGCCATCGCATAGCCTACATGGGTTATCCTGGCCCTTCCTCCATCATGAGGCGCCAACCCCCATCTATGGTTATCTTGGCCCTTCCTCCTACTTGAGGCGCCGACCCCATAGGGTGACTCATGTAGAGCCATTAACCTCTCCTGAGGTCGAGGTTACGACTTTGCCGACCACAGCCTTCTCAGTCTACCATTAGTCTGTGATACCCCTAATGAATAGATGAGGTATCCAAGATTATTTTATATGTATTTACTACCCATCCCCCTAACTTCTATTATTAGGTTTTCACTTGTTAATCTACTCTTACGTGGGTTATCCTGAGCCCTTCCTCCTATTTGAGGCACCGGCCCCCACGAAGAGCCACTCTCCCTGAGACCCCAAAACATAACAAAATCAAAGCAAGGGTTGTACCATCAAGAACAAAGAATTAAGTCTCAATAGACGACATGTGAGGCATTGCCCATCTCACTAAAACACAAAATTAGAAACTCAACAAAACACTGTACAACCCTTCCAAAATAATGATACCAATATCTTGCTACATCAAGATCACAAAACACGAGGATAAACATCCAACAATAAAATTAAGCCTCTAGAAATCTAAGGTTCACAACAACAATAATAAGGTTCATAAAATCAACTAGGTTCCCACATCAAAAAGCCAAAACAACAAACCACAAGATATTATAACTCAAGAAACCCTTTTAATTTTCACACATTGTTTCCGCAACTCCAAAATAAACAACTAGTTTAATTTCATTAATAATCTTCATTTTCATCGATACAATTTGAAATAAGAATTCAATAATAGTTTTGACATAAATATATAATTTGATTCTTTGAATTAACCAATATAACTAACTTTCATAATTTCATAGTTAAACCAAAATCAATAAATCAAAACATCTATATTATATATATATACAATTAATTGCATATATAGATATATATATACATAATATATATATATATTTACTTTTCTATTTTATTAAAATTTAAAAATAATATAAACTAGCTACTGGGTACCCAAAATGTACCCATGTCAATACTTTATAAAAATATAATATATATATATATTTATAAATATAATTACCAAAATTTAAACAAGGGTTTAATTCATATACCAATGTGGTCAGAAGTCGCATCTGTGATCAAGACAGAATAAATTTTTGATCATCACAAGATGACAGCTTTAGGATCATAGGGTGTAGTACGCCCATATCCCCAACTATGTTCAAAGTTTATAATTTAAAAAAGAAAACAGAGATGCACATAAAAATGCCAACGCAGTTCTAATTCAAAAATGAAAATTTGAAAATACATAAATTAACAAAGTTTAATATATATGTCTATAGATTTTTTAAATGTATATATATATATATATATATATATATATATAGTATATATATAGAGGGTATATATATATATATATATATATATATATATATATATATATATATATATATATATATATCCGTAAATCCATTTATGGGGAAATAATTTTCCAAAAACAAAATTATAAACATACCAAAGCATTTAGGTTCAATAATTTTTTTTCATAATGTAAAACCCCATTAAATTTCTTCCATTTTACTTAACCCGTAGTACTTAAACCCCATAAGAATTCTTTACTTTCATAGAAAATTTATTTATTTATTTTTATTTTTCTTTTGAATCAGAAAAATAAAGAATAAGAAAATGGAACCTAGAGTCCCATGCCTGATGAAAGTTTGATGTAGCTTTGCTTGATCCAAATAGCCTTTTCGAAGAGCTCTCATTCCTTCCTTTAGAACTTCTCTACCCGATTCCCTTGACCAATCTTCTGATCTAAAATTTAATTTAGAAGAACCCCTCTTCCAGAACAATGAAAAGCTAAATAAATTTCTACATAATAAGAACAAGAGAGAATCCAATTCCCAAAACTCAATATTTTTGTGTAACTTCTGTCAATTTTGTTGTGAATGAAAATCTCACAATTTTACTATTAAATAAAAATATATCTTCTTCTTTCTCAAAAACTCCATAAATCAAAATTAAAAGAAATTTTCTAATTTCATTCCTAGCTTTACAGCCATAACTCAACATTCATTGGTCCTTTTCATCTTTTCCTTCTTTTCTTGATTTTTTTTCTATTTAACAACACTTTTTATTTTAATTTTGATTTTGCAGTTTTACTTGCAATTCACACAATTTAATTTATTTAATTAGTTTATTTTATAATTATCCTCAACATGCTCTTTTAATTAAATTATCAAAATATTAATTTTAAATAATTTAATTTACACTTTTCCATTTATTTATCTTAAATAAATATATGGTTTTTAAAATTAGACTTTTATATTTTAATATAAACTATTCCAAACATTTATTAACATTATTCAGTTATTTAAATTACATCATACTAAACACCAATGTAAAATAAATACCAAAAGTACACTCACACAAACCACTTATAATAAAGTGCAAAAATGACAAAGGTCAAAGACGCACAATACCACAAAACAAAAGACGGGTTAACAAAACATGGGACGGGGTGACTTCCTTGTCATCTATGTTTCAACTTCATGCCCATTGGGTTAAATTGATGCTCACCCTGTCCTACCAAAGCAGGTGGAATCGAGACTTTGTTCCTGCAATTCTTGCATACAAACAAGGTTGTGTACAACATGTATATATATATAATCAAAACATCATATCGTGAGAAGGAATTGTAGCGTACTAGGGCACTCATAAATGAGTGGTGCTACACTATCCCCTCACCAAAACTATACTAACAATTACAACATTGAATATAAAGTAACATTGCTAAACTAATTGACCACGTCATAAAATAATTACTAAACCACTGCATCACAATGTATTACTAAAATCAAATTAAACATCACCAAACCAAATGTAACCATAATGTCATATCATAATATCCATGTCCTCAAATGAAGTAGCATAATCATCAAGCAGCCTAAACTATCCAATCCACCAATCCAAACAATAACAATAACTATCAAAGTCTCAAAGTATCAAGCAAAAGCATAGAAAGATAACAAGTCCAACAATAACATGAGGGGTATTACATCCTCCCCCCCATGAATTCAGCTTACTCCTGGAAGCTAGTAAACAAGTAAGGGTAGGATTCCTTGATATGGGAGGCATCCTCCCATGTTTCTGAAGTCTCATCATTGGGATCCCACTAGACCCGCACCTGCTCAATATCCCTGCCTCTGAGGGCGAGTCTCCTACGCTACAGTACGACCATGGGTTCGAGAGCTAGCTGCCCATCCTTGACCTGTAGAGCATTCCAATCAAGTATGTGAGTAACATCAGGATAATATGGTCTAAGGACTGAAACATGAAAAACATCGTGAATCTGCGTCAGTTTGGGTGGCAAGGCCTGATGGTAGGCAACAAGACCAATTCTTTCTAACACCTCAAATAGTCCAACAAAGCGGGGTGCAATCTTAGAACCCTTTCCATAACAAATAGGGATCTTTCGTGGATGAACTCGAAGAAACACTCGATCTCCAACTGCAAATTTCCGATCAACTCTGTGTGCATTAGCATACTTCTTCTACCTATCTTGAGCTACTACTAGATGCTCTCGGATGCGAGCTACCTACTACTCCATATCCCAAAGAATTTCAGGTCCAAGAAGAATCCTATCCTCTAATTAATCCCAGCTCAAAGGGGTATGAAAAGGATGACCATATAAAGCCTAAAATGGAGCCATGCCAATCAAACTATGATAACCATTGTTATAGGAAAACTCGACCAAGTGCAGATAATCTTCCCAATGTGATTATTGGTCCATGACATACATGTAGAGCATATCCTGAAGCACCTGATTGAATCTCTCAGTATGACCATCTCTCTCTGGATGGTAGACAGAACTAAAGTTCAACTTAGTCTCTAAGGACCGCTGCAAGGATGTCCATAATGTGGATGTGAATACCGGATCTCTGTCAGAAATAATTCTTCATAATATCCCATGCAATCGAACAATGTCTTCCATGAACACCTTGGCCACTACAGAAGTAATATAGGAAGATTAAATAGGAGATAAATGGGCTACCTTGGTCAACCTATCTACAATGACCATGATAGCATCATGCCGCTTGGAAGACATAGGCAAGCTGACAATGAAATCCATAGAGATAATGTCCCACTTCCATTCTAGAATAAGATGAGGCTGCAACAAACCTGTCGGATAATGATACTCAGCCTTAACCCTCTAACATTCTAGAAATCTAGCCACAAAATCAGCGATATCGCACTTCAATCCTACCCAAAAATATAGTGAGCGTAGATTCGCATACATTTTCCTAACTCCAGGATGTGCTGAATAAGGAGCCCAATGGGCTTCAACAAGATTAGGGTGTGAAGACCTTCTGCAGGAGGTACATACATTTGACATACATAGTGCAAAATACCATCCGAGTCCAAAGAGTAACCAACGAATTTACCTTCCAGAGTTCTACCTGACTCAATCTCAGATTTCACCACTTGAAACCAATTATCTAAAGGAAGAGCTATGAGGATCTGACTCCTCAAATCAACCTCAAGAGCTACAACAAAAATATCATGCTTACATCGACTCAACGCATCTTCCACCACATTCTCTTTGCCCTAGATATACTTCACTTCAAAATCATATTCGCACAATAATTCCATCCACCTCCTGTGCCTTGCATTCAGGTTCGGCTGCGTGAAGATATATTGTAGACTACGGTGATTTGTATGCAACTCAAACCGATTCCCTAGGAGGAAGTGCCTCTATCTCACCAAGGCATGGACAACTACAGCCAACTCGAGGTCATGTGTGGGGTAGTTAAGTTCATGATCCTTAAGTTTCCGTGATTCATATGCAATCACTCACCCTTCTTGCATCAACAGGGCCCCTAAGCCTTCCAAAGAAGCATCCGTACAAACTACTAAATCTCCTATCGGATCCGGTACTACTAAGATTGGAGAACTAGTCAATTTTTCCTTAAGAATTTGGAATGCTAACTGACATTGATCAAACCAAAGAAATTTATTTCCCTTCCACTGGAGAGAGGTGATAGGATGTGCCATCCTTGAAAAGCCTTGAACGAACTGTCGATAATAGCTTGGTAGTCCCATGAGATTGAAATTTTTTGAGATATTTGTGGGTGTGGACCAATCCACAATAGCCTAAATCTTTGTAGGATCCATAGAAATTCCCTCACCTGAAATCACATGGCCCAAATATTGAACTTCAATCTTATAGAAGTCACACTTTTCTAGATTGGCAGACAACTGATTGTCCCTTAAGAATTGCAACATCTGTTTTAGATGTTCCTCATGTTCTTCCATAGACTTGGAATATATCAGAATGTCATTGAGAAACACAAGGATGAATCTATCCAAGTACATTCGGAACACTCCATTCATTAAGCTCATGAAGACTGAAGGTGCATTTGTTAACCTGAATGACATCACAGTGAACTCATAATGACCATATCAAGTGCAAAATGTTGTTTTATGAATATCTGCATCTACAATCCACAACTAATGATATCCCGATTTGAGATCTATTTTAGAAAATACCTTTTCCCCTTTTATTTGATCAAAAAGATCATCAATTCTGGGCAAGGGATATCGGTTCTTCACCGTTACTTTGTTTAACTGCTTGTAATCAATATACAAGCAAAGAGAACCATCCTTCTTCTTTACGAATATCACAGGTGCTCCCCAAGGGGAAACACTTGGGCAGATAAACCCCTTAGCCAACAACTCTTCCAATTGTAGACAGAGTTCCTAAAGTTCCTGCATTGTCATCCGATATGGAGCTTGAGATATTAGCTCAGCTCCAGGTACCAGATCAATCCTGAAATCTATATCTCGTTTTGGTGGAATACCAGGTATCTCTCCTGGAAACACATCAAAAAACTCCTTAAGGAGAGGGTAATCTTCCAATGATACCCCTTGACTATCCTCTAACTCCAGATCACTCATAGATACTGCAAAAAGCTGACAACCCTGTCAGAAGTACCTTTTAAGCTGCATGACAGAGATCATTTGCAATAAAATGGGCCTTTGAATACCCACTATCTCCACCTCCTTTCTGGAGTCATCAATGCACCGCACTGCTTTATGGTAACAATCAATCATAGAATGATGTGCACTCAACCAATCCATACCCAAGACGACATTATATGAGCCAAGTGGTAGGATACAGAGGTCCACTTTAGTTGTCAATGCCCCTATACTCAAAATACAACCCTGCACAAGCTTCTCTACAAAAAAAGCTTTAACCTTGAGGCCAATTCAACTTGCCATTTTATGCCTTGAATAGTTGCCACCAGTCTACATCGCTCAACTACTAATGAAGATATAAAAAAATCAGATGCACCAGAATCAAAGAGTATAGAAATGCTAGTGTTATGCAACACACCTGATGTCTCAACAACGGTGCTATGGTGGTCTGCCTGCCGATTATCCACTGTCGCAAAGAAATGATGAGATCTCCCTGCATCACCCATTTTTGGTTCTAATCCAACTGGTCTCTGATTAAATCCTGAGGCACTCTTTTGTGGACATAATCTAGCGATATGCCCTTACTGCCCACATGAGTAGCAACCATTACCTTTGCCAAATCCTCTGCCCCTTGATGGAGCATTTGACTGTTGAAAGCTTCCTCGACTTGGCACTGACTGAAAACTAGGTACAGTCTGGACAAAATGCTCCCGACGAGCTCAGTTCCAGTTTCGATCCCTATGAAACTGATAATTTCCACCCTGCTGAGATTGAGAGTTCTTATGCTTTGGTTGCGATTGTTGCTGACCCCCTTTAGAGGGTGCATACATGTTCCTAGAAGATCCTGCAGCCTATGACTAACCTCCATAAGTGCTAAAACTAGGTGTAGGTGCACTACCAATCTGTACTCCAATGTGAGAACCCAAGGCCATGGCCAAATTCTCTTTTATCAAATGATCCTTTTCAACCACAATTTCCATTGTCTTCAGTTTAAAGACTCGCATGCCACCACTAATGTGGGAATTGAAGCCTCAAAAAAAATGCTGCACTAACATCCCTTCATCATGGTTGATCCCTGCATACTGCTTCAATTCATAGAAGTGCCACTCATACTATTCAATGAACATCAACATCTGCTTAAAGTCATGAAACTCATCTGCCCTGCGTTTCCTCCAATGATCTGAAAGGAAGGGAGCCCTGAACATGTCTAGAAATAACTCCCATATGACCATGTTGATATCTAGATGTAACTTTTTCTCTTCCATCTGCCACCAAGTGGATGCGAAACCTCACAAATGCATGATTATGCACCAAGCTTTGGTATTGCTACCATAGGGGTGCATCACGAAGCATCGATCCAAATCAATTAACCATGTTTTTCGCTTCGAGACCTCCTCCAGAACCATCAAATGTAGGCAGATGTGGTCTCATCAAATCTCTCATATGACCAACTATCACTGCATCCTGATCTACTATTATTTCCCTCCACCTTGACAACCTTTCCCTTTCTCTCTCAACACGTTGCTCCTCCTCTTGCCTGGGTCCCAACTGATCAAGAATCTCTCCTAGAATGTGCTACAACTGTCTATCTAAACTAGGTTGTTCTGGGTTCTGCCCACCACCTGATGGATTTCCTTGAAGACTCTATTGTTCCTCATGCTCAGAACCATGGGAAGTAGGAGCTGAAGGAATTTTCTGGTTTTCTCTATGACTAGCACCACGGCCTCTTCCTCGGCCACGTCCTCTACCTCGTGGCATATTTCTGCACAACAAGATAAAGGTACAAGTGAGCTCAAGAGTAAAACGCAAAGGTTTCCTAATGGACATAACTACCCTGAGACCCCAGCGTTTGCAAACCTTGGCTTTGATACCAAGTTGTAACGTCCATCATGCAAACCCCAAAGGACAACACAATGCACACATTTTTAAAAAAAAAAATACATAGTAAACACACAATGAACCCTTTAAATATAATTACATTACACATTAACATCATAAACATTGAGTCCTTTGGGGCATGTGAGGTCACATCGTAAAAATCAATCATAATGAAAGATTACACATATGGCTAATAACATAACTAATCTAACATCCATCATAACCATTACAATATCCATTTTTAAAAGATAACATACATATATCCAAAAGCACAAGTATAAATACATCACATGATACTACCATAATAAATCTCATAAATCATAAATGGATGCAAGGGTGCATTTATAATACATCATCATTTAATACATTACATGTTCTCAATAATGAATATAATGAAACCTCCCATACATGTGGGATAAATACATAGTACAAATCAGAAATACAAGATGAATATTAGGTACAAGCTCCATCTGAAGAATGCTGTGAAGAACGAACATTGATGGGGAACTGAATGAGTGCGGAGCACGTTCCACCCGACCCTGTGGGTTTTAGAAAAAAAACCCACCACCCATGCTCAGAGGTGAAAAGGAAGTAACCATGACCATGAATTCCATAAGACAACTCCAAAAAAAATAATATAGTACAATAACTCAAAAAGCATCATTAGGGATTACACAGGACATAAACGACAACAACCAAAAGGAATCCGACATAATAAACATAAAGCCATAAAACTCGTTATAGATAAATCAAAGGAAACAACCATAATCACTTGCCAAATAAATCCAAAACAACAATCATATCACACTTCCAGACGCAACCAAGAAAGCAAAGCACAAGGGCAACTAGTGGAGAGTGTCATCGCATAGCCTACATGGGTTATCATGGCCCTTCCTCCAACATGGCTTGACCCCATCTATGGTTATCATGTATGTTCCTTCTGCTTGAGGGCACAGCTATAGGGTGACTCATGTAGAGCCATTAACCTCTCCTGAGGTCGAGGTTACGACTTTGCCGACCACAGCCTTCTCAGTCTACCATTAGTCTGTGATACCCCTAATGAATAGATGAGGTATCCAAGATTATTTTATATGTATTTACTACCCATCCCCCTAACTTCTATTATTAGGTTTTCACTTGTTAATCTACTCTTACGTGGGTTATCCTGAGCCCTTCCTCCTATTTGAGGCACCGGCCCCCACGAAGAGCCACTCTCCCTGAGACCCCAAAACATAACAAAATCAAAGCAAGGGTTGTACCATCAAGAACAAAGAATTAAGTCTCAATAGACGACATGTGAGGCATTGCCCATCTCACTAAAACACAAAATTAGAAACTCAACAAAACACTGTACAACCCTTCCAAAATAATGATACCAATATCTTGCTACATCAAGATCACAAAACACGAGGATAAACATCCAACAATAAAATTAAGCCTCTAGAAATCTAAGGTTCACAACAACAATAATAAGGTTCATAAAATCAACTAGGTTCCCACATCAAAAAGCCAAAACAACAAACCACAAGATATTATAACTCAAGAAACCCTTTTAATTTTCACACATTGTTTCCGCAACTCCAAAATAAACAACTAGTTTAATTTCATTAATAATCTTCATTTTCATCGATACAATTTGAAATAAGAATTCAATAATAGTTTTGACATAAATATATAATTTGATTCTTTGAATTAACCAATATAACTAACTTTCATAATTTCATAGTTAAACCAAAATCAATAAATCAAAACATCTATATTATATATATATACAATTAATTGCATATATAGATATATATATATATATATTTACTTTTCTATTTTATTCAAATTTAAAAATAATCCTATAAGTACATTTTGTTAGATTTTTAAAATCATACCCATGTCGATTACTTTATTATATATATATATATATATATAAATATATAATTAACAAAAAACAAAGAGGTTTTAGTCCACATATCACCGTGGCCTTGATCGCATGGAATTTCTTGATCCTCATTGGTACATTTGTGCCTAATATGATACTGCTTGATTTCTTATGGTAGTACCATCGCCATAAGAGGTGGGTAGATGCAGCCTGGCACCGTCACTTCCCTTCCCTGAATTAAAATTTATATAATTTAAAAAACAAATAGGGATGCAACATTAAAAAAGCCGATGCAAGTTAAACCCGGAACAAAAATTCAAAATAAATAAGTGCGAGGTTTAAATATATGTGTGTGTGTTTGTGTATTGTGTGTGTGTGTGTCAAATAGTGTATAATCTTTGCAATAAATCACTATGTAAATATATTCCATAATATATATATATATGTATGTATATATATATGTGTACATACATATACATATATATATATATATATATATATATATACATATATATATACATATATATATATATATACATATATATATATATATATATATATATAAATTATATAGATTTTTTAGAATGTATATATATATATATATATGGGTATATCCGAAAATCCATTTATCTCAGAGGGGGAATAATTTTCCAAAAACAAAATTATAAACATTTTGAACATTTTGAGAGGTTCAACCAATAATTTTTTTTCATAGTCAAAGTGTAAAAACACATAACACTTTTCAGAAACCCAATTAAATTTCTTCCATTTCCGTGCAACCCAGAAAGATTTCTAAAACCCCATAAGAATTATTTTCTTTCATAGAAAACATATTTATTTATTTTTATTTTTCTTTTGAATCAAAAAACTAAAGAATAAGAAAATGGAACTTGGAGTCCTGCGCCTATTGAAAATTTGATGAAGCTTTGCTTGATCCAAATGGCCTTTTCGAAGAGCTCTCGTTCCTTCCTTCATAACTTCTCCACCTGATTCCCTTGACCAATCTTCCAATATAAAATTTAATTCAAAAGAACCCCTCTTCCAGAACAATGAAAAGCTAAATAAATTTCTACAGAACAAGAATAAGAGATAATCCAATTCCCAAAACTCAATATTTTTGTGTAACTTTTGTCAATTTTCCTGTGAATGAAAATATCACAATTTTACTATTAAATATTAATATATCTTCTTCTTTTTCAAAAACTCCATAAATCAAAATTAAAAGAAATTTTATAATTTCATTAATAGTTTTACAGCCAGAACTCAACATTCATTGGTCCTTTTCATCTTTTCCTTCTTTTCTTGATTTTTTTCTCTTTAACAACACTTTTTGTTTTAATTATGATTTTGGAGTTTTACTTACAATTCACACAATTTAATTTATTTAATTAGTTTATTTTATAATTATCCTCAACATGCTCTTTTAATTAAATTATCAAAATACTAATTTTAAATAATTTAATTTACACTTTTCCATTTATTTATCTTTAATAAATATATGGCTTTTAAAATAAGACTTTTATATTTTAATAGAAACTATTCCAAACATTTATTAACATCATTCAATTATTTAAATTACATCATACTAAACACCAATGTAAACTAAATACCAAAAGTACACTCACACAAACCACTTATAATAAAGTGCAAAAATGACAAAGGTCAAAGACGCACAACACCACAAAACAAAAGATGGGTTGAAAAAATATGGGATGAGGTGACTTCCTTGTCATATCTATTTCAACTTCATGCCCATTGGGTTAAATTGATGCTCGCCCTATCCTACTGAAGCAGGTGGATTCGAGACTCCGTTCCTACAATTCTTGCATACAAATAAGGTTGTGTACTATAACATGTATATATACATATAATCAAAACATCATATTGTGAGAAGGAATTGCAGCATAGCAGGGCACTTGTAAACGAGTGGTGCTACACTACCCCCTCACCAAAACTATACTAAAAATTACAACATTAAATATAAAGTAACATTGCTAAACTAACTTATCACATCATAAAATAATTACTAAACCACTGCATCACAATGTATTACTGAAATCAAATTAAACATCACCAAACCAAATGTAACTATAATGTCATATCATAATATCCATGTCCTCAAATGAAGTATCATAATCATCAAGCAGTCTAAACTATCCAATCCACCAATCCAAACAATAATAGTAACTATCAAAGTCTCAAAGTATCAAGCAAAAGCATAGAAAGATAACAAGTCCAACAACAACATGAGGGGTATTACATGGGCATTGGGGCTTAAGAATATCTAGTAGGACAACCCATATCAAGATATGTGATGAACCTCCTCCCTATTGTAGTCTAGCATTCAGGTAAACTCACAAAAATAGTTTACAATTCCATTGAGGAAGGAAAAATGCATTTTTAGATGGAAAACACTTTAGGGGGTTTGGTAGAACTAGGATGTTTCACTAGAACCCCCTAAAGGGTTTGTTAGAACTAGGGGGTTCAAGCGAACCCCCATTTGATGGGTGTATTTTTTAATTGCATTAAAAGGTGGTTTGCTAGAACCAAGGGGGTTCGAGTGAACCCCCTAGTTCTAATGAACCTTGGTTCTCGTGAACCCTGGTTCACTAGAACCCCCCTTTTCCCCCTTCTTCCCTTTTGACACCCAAAATCTCCAAAAAATTTCCCTTCGAAGCTCGAGTTGAGGATGAAAATGGAGGATACTTCACAGACCCAACTAGATGATGGTAGTCCTCAAAACGAGCTATCCAACGAATATTTAATTTAAATATGTTTTGGTTTTATTATGTATTTGTTTTTTAGTTTGATTAAACGTAGGTTTTTCGCCAAAATCCAAGCTCTATCTTCTGTACATGTGGAAAAATAGTAGATTATCAATTTTTTTTTTTAAAAGATCAATGTACTAGATATTGATGTCTATAATCTAGTAAAAAAGAAAATGAATTTCGATACATACAAAACAAGTTATGTTGTATATGGTCCGCCTATATCTAAATTGTAATTGGTTTGACTTTGAAACTTGATTAAGGAAAAAATATTTAATAAAATGCTATGAAACCAAATGAAAGTGCTAGATATTGTAGTTATAAATAGAATTTAAAAAAAAAAAAGAATTTTATCCTTCATGGAAAAAATGTTATGTTGTATACGGTGAGAATCACTCCTTAAAAATGGTGTTTACTGAAAAAAACCAGTTTTCAAAGGAGATGGAAAAAAAAGTGCAATCTGATTCCATTTTTTTTAAAAATATATATTTAGAATCTAGAGAGAAAATGTCACAAACCACTAGTTTTCATCATCTTCAAATTCCTCACGGTTTAGCCACTATAGGTGCTAGAAAGTGAAGATTAGTTAGAAAAAATCAGTTCAATGCTTGGTTTGGCCAAAAAATGTAAACTAGTATTGTGGGATCACCCATTCCCTAGTTGTAATTCCTCATTCTGTTATGTGAGTGCCTTTGGAAGTGAAGTAGTGTTGTAAGTGATGTTGATTTGTTAGCAGTGTTGTGTCGAAGTCATGTATATCCCTTGTTTGTGTTAGCCTGTTGTTTCCTGATTGTTGGTTGGATGTGGGACCTTATGTTATCTCCTAACACGGGGGGTGGACCTTAGGGTTCCACATGGTTCAGAGGTTGGTGTTTTTCCTCCATTGGGTATTCTTGCTGCCTGTCGTGTGCATGGAGAATGGTCATTGCATTGGGGACTTCAATTTTTGTTCTAGTTGACAGGACTTTCTAACATGTATTTGCATATTGGATTGTGTTCCCATTGTATCAATTTGTAATCTGATGTAATCTTTTCTCATGTACTAAGGGAAGTAATGTTTTAAATATTGTAATGATGTAACGACTATTAATGATTTCATCTTGTAAAAATTGTTGTTAAGTAATGCATCTTTGGGTATGTGTAGGATCATCATGGAAAAAATAGGGCCTTAAGTGGTGATCAAATTTAGAAAATTCAGAGTTAGGCAAATTGATGTAAAAATTTGAATAAGTTATCAATATTATTTCAAAAATATGTAAGAATAGAATTTGTAGCAAATTGAATGTAGTTTTTAAACTACTAGGTATATTTTTTTGAAAAATCTATTTGGTGAAAATTTGGGGAAATTTCAATCACGGTAGCACTTAAATTTAAGGGAAAAAGAAACATACGAGAGTAGGTGTATTTGACCACCCTAACCACAATAAATGATAAATTTTTTAGATTTTAGATATAAGTGAGGGACTCATGTTAGATGTGATGCATATTTTTTTTTTTCTTGTAACAAGTAAATAATTAGTATGAATTTTTTATTACAAAATTTTAAAAATATAAAAACTTGTATGTCTAACCACCTTAACTTGGTAAAAAAATTAATGAAATTCATTTTTTTTAATCCTATAATTATGTGAAACCAAATGTGACACATGTTTCAGATTCAAAAATGTCATGATACGTTCAGAAAGCTATAGATGTTTTTCAATCAGCCTATCAATGGGCAAATTATGTTGATACTGTTTGCAGCAATTCAAATAGAAAATGAATAAGTATTCAGCTAAATTCAATGTAAGAATAATTTATATTGGTGGAAGATGATAATCCTTTAAAACCACTTCATTTCATCCAGTGCAGGGTAAAAAAAGTTGTGTCAATACATACTACCCTACACATACCCATCATATCGCCACTTTTTGGCCCATCATGATCCTGCGCATACCCCTTTTATATGATAGTTAGTTAGTAAAATGATTTTTAATGTTTGATTATTAGTCATTGCATTATAGAAGTAAGTAATGTAGGATCATTTAATATGATGCATTAAATTGTACCTCACATGTTAGATTGTTCTTGTATCTTTTATTGTTGTTGAGATGTTTCAAGTAGTATTGATGTTAGTTTGTGAGTAGCGTAGTTGAGGAACCTTAGAGGACCTAGGATTAGTTTATTACGTTATGTTATGTTATGCATCCTATTGTTAATTGCATTTAAAAAAAATGTTATGTTATTTTGATATAGTGTAGAGTTGTCCTCTAGGGTTCCTTGGTAGGGGTGTTACACCTGGTATCAGAGCCCAAGTTCTAACACTGGGTACTCTAGTTTCATATGAGCCCATTATGATGTCCTACTTGATTTTTCTTGTGTGATCTTGTTTCATTCCATGACTTTTAGTTCTTTAAAAGCATAAATTTAGTTTTGGAGTGCATACATGTGGGTACAAATTAATTGTTGACAAAGTTGGAATGTGTATTTCTTTAGTTTGAATAAATGTGCATTAGGATAAGATGTTATTTTGTGCAATTAAGTACTTATATAGTTAAGTGCAATTTCACAATGTTAAGATTATGCTGCATAAAAAGGGGTGCTAGAATATACTAAGGAAACACATGTAGGCAACTTATAAATGAATTATTGTCTATCTTTTGTGATTGTTATAATGCATGTAAAGTGATGTAATGGAATTATTTTTGTAATTGTAACCCCCCTGTAAATGTGAGAAACTAGTAACTGTGCATTGGTTGAGTGTTGTGAATACCTTGTACTTTCTTTGTGTCTCGTGGAATGGTGATACTATGTATCCATCCATGGGGAATATGCTGTAATTTTGGTGTGGGATTAACCATACCATTATGTGTGCTTGTATGTTTGTTACTTGACTGAGGGCCAACCCACATGTGGTTGAAATTTATATATAAGAGTAGTCAAAAGATAGTTTCAAATATTCATTTCTTTTGGTTCTTTAGTCCCTCAATCCATGAAGCGGTAGTAGCATCCAAAAAGTTCCTTGGGCGGGGTGTGCAATGTACACATATAGTGGTACAAAGCGGTCCTAGCTCAACTAATCCCGAGGAAAGTACTCACTACTTCCCCTTATGATGGATCATGGTACTTGATCCATATGTGCTAGCCTAATCCCCATAGTTCTTGAGCATATTGATGGTATTTCTTGGATGATCATCTGCCTTGTCTTCACAAAAGGTATGGTATGCCACATGAGTTGTCAGTTGGGCGTCAGGGTCTAGGGTGAGAGGGACCTGCAAGAACAACCCAATTGGAACTATGTGATGACATGTGTCACCACTTGGAGGCTATGGTATAGGATGAGAGGGACCTACATGGACAACCCAAGTGATACCATGTGCCCCATGTATATGTATATTTTGAGGTCCAACATGTGGAGGGAGGTTTGTTACCCATGTTGAGATAGATTTTGTATCTGTCCACGTTGAGACAAATTTCGTATCTGCACATGTTTCAACATGATGTAATAGGTATGATGCCACACCCCACTGATGTTCCAACATAGTTTTGGTGATGATTTCATGTTGTTTATGGTAGTGAACTTAGCTCGAGGACACGATTCCATGTGCATAGACACGTGAAGGTGCACTATGAGATTGTGTTATAATAACCTACTTATGTGATAAGAATAATGGGGCCTCACACACTTGTAGAGGGATACTTATGTTTTATTTCAATAGTGTTTGGGTTGGTTAGCATATGGGTATGTCCTATCCATGTATACGTATGGCTACGACGAGTACCTATGTGTGCCTTCTCCATGAGGTAATTCTATGCGGGGTGTGTTTTGAGCATTCCTACTTCCACAGAGCCACTAACACACTACCATATGACATATGACTAGTATGTGACTTCTTTGGTTAGCGTATGACCATGTCACATAGAGACGCAATGCAAGATGCCACCGAGGTGCACATCCCATGTGGACAACCAAGGAGTGCGTGGGCCGCTTGGCTAGTCTATGCCATGTGATGACACGATGCATGGCATACCTGAGTACACTCTAAGCCATGTGAATGGAATGATTACTCTGCACCACATGAGGGCTATTTTTTTAGCCTGACATTGTTCCCTCCTTCCTTTTTTGGTGGCTAGTATCTAGTCATGTAGTTTTGTACAATACAATTTCAAAGATTGTGGACTTTCTCTATGGTTATTGATGTTTTTCTATTGATTGTGAAGGTCAAAAGTTTATTTATATTTGATTGTGATGGTTTAGCCACATGTTTTGATCTTATTTGCACATAGCCATAGAGGTTACATTTGATTTAATGTTGAAATTGCACGCATTTCTTACTTAATTGTTGAAATTGAATTTTTATTTGATATTTTTTATGACTTTAGTGGCTAAACTAGTTTATCCTTATTATTTTCGATGTGTGCCATGTGTCGTATTGTGATTCCTCTCTAAGGACATATGAGTTGGACTTGGTGAGTGTATACAAGGAAGTAGAAACAAGGAACATTGAGGATGGGGGTATGTGAGGCTATTATATAGCTAGGAACAACTACCCACCTATGTGCGATGACTATCTCTTGGAGGCTAACCACCTTATACAATAATATATAGGTCATTGTGGTATTGTTTGGATGGTCTTTCCATGGCTGTGTAGCCTAACATCATCAAGCCACTGAATGTGGTATGGATTATGTGAGATGGATATTGGCTCTTAGCTCATGGATTATGTATCATGGATTAGTATGCCGCTTCCCGGTGTCTACATGGACCCTTGTGTAGCCTTGTGATGTGATTCCTAGTGATGTGCATTGGTGTGTATGTGAAGAATGTATGTTAAATCATGAATATAGTACTTATGAAACAATAATTTTTTTTCCATGCTCCTAAAAAGGTGTAAAATCATAATATTTTGTTAAATATGTTATGTGATTTAGTGTTGTAAAGTGAATAAAGTGGAATGTCCTATTTGTAAATGACAAATAATTAATTAAAAAATGTGTGCTTTGTGTGTATAATTATGTTATGTTTTATGGAAATGTAGCATTCTGATGATTTGGTTGCTTAATAGTGTATTGGAAAAAGGAATTGTAATTTAAGGGTAAAGAAAATGAAATGGTAATGTATTTGAAATTGAACACTTTTATATATTTATGTTATGAGAAATTCTACTAGTTAGGATTAAAAGAGTGCAATTTTTTCCTTGTCCTAGAAGAAACTAATGGGTGTTAATCCTAATATGTAAGGATTTTCAGTGGTTTATGTAATATGGGATCATTTTTGAAATGTAAAGTCTTGATTGTGTTATTAATGTGACATTGTAAAATGAAAAGATAGGTCAAGTTTGAAATGGAATATAGAAGTATATATCCTTGTGAGGTGAATTATTTTCATAGGAAAAACTAGTGTATATTATTTTGATGTAATGAATCAGCTTTGATGTTGGTAATAGAAATTTGTAGTACTAATGTGTTATGTTTCCACCCTAGTTTCTAACTTCTAGGACTAAGTCAAGTTTTAGGGGGGGAGGATGTAGTGCCCCTCCACTCTCACTGGGGATGTGCACGTAGTTTGGCTAAGGAACCTAAAGATGAAGGATGCAAGCTATGAGCATATTTGTGCTATAGAAGTGCTTTGGTTATCTTTAGGATTTTCACATGATTCTAACATATTGTTATCATGATGATATGATATTATGATTATCTTTTGGTCACAAAGATGTACTAACTTGTGTTCAATTTTTGTGGTTGCAGATGAGACATGAGCTCATGTTAGTGCTTTAATGAGTATGATGTATATTGTCATGTTATTATCACTATACAAAGATTTATTTGGATGGTTAGGTGATGCAGTAGTATGTTGTTAGGATAAGTGGAAAGGGCGACATCTTACCATTGGATGTATGGGAGACACACGGGAATGAGATATGATTGCTAGAGTTTCTTTCATAGTACTTCGACTATTATGCACATGTGCTCTAATTTGTATGTTTGAGTGAATAGGTACTAGGCTGCGTCTCCACTTCAATTTCTAGGTTTGAGCATGCCTTGAAACCCAGTGGATTAGTTGATCAATGATAGCACTTGGTCTCCTACCCTAGCCATCATCCCCGAAGAGGATGAGTATCCGGTTGATACGGTCTTGTAAGTATTCTCAGTTGTGTTAGTGGTCAATCGGTATTGGTTGAGCTATTCCCTTTTGACCCTGGATAAGGTTCGGGTAATTGATTGGCATTTGGCTTAATTTAATTTGAAATTGTTTGATAAATACCTTGGGTTATTTTAAGCATTAAAATAAATTGTTTAACAATTTGGGGCACTTTGATATATATATATATATATATATATATATATATATATATGATAGTTAATAATAAAATAATAGGGTAAATAAAAATGTAATATGGTTGGAATATATAATTAATTATAATTTTTTGGTAAATGGTTTTACTATTTGTGGGAATTGGGTTTACCCAAATTATAACTTATAAATAAAATGTTTTTAATCAATTCAACATTTAAATAAGGTGTGTTAGAAACGTAATTTATTAAATAAGAAAAAAAGCTAATTATAATGGGATATAAAGTTGGTTGGGAAAATTCCCATGGTTATTGGCTTCCAAAAAATATTTTGGGGGGTTTTAGAGATTTTGGGATTGAGGGGTTCTAGGGGAGGAGAGAAAATTCTCTGAGAAAGTTTTCATACATTGTTGATTTTGTCTAGAATTGGGGGGTTTGAAATCTTGGATCAAAAAATTAGAGAAGTTGGGATTTAGAGCGAAAGATTGAACTCGACATCAAATTTCCAGCAGCGTTGGATCCAAATTGGCTTTGTTATTTTTCCTTGTTTATTTGAGTGTTTGATCAATGCGATTGTTTTCCTTCTATCTACTTCTAAAAATGAATAATTCATTGATTTTTTACTCTACTTGGAGCTGGGACATTCATTTATTCTCTTATTCCCAATTAAAAACAATTTAAAATTTGTATTTGCATAATCTACAATCATTACATTCCATGAGGTAACGACTATTTACACTGTGATTGCATTCTTGAAAGTTTCCATAAATCTATTTTGTGCATATATTGAACCCTTTTAAAAGTTGAGAGAGACCTCTTAACATCTCCCTACATCAAGTGAACCTACCTCAGTCTAGGTTCAATGGCAATGAAAAATTTTGTGGCCTCTAGCTATCCTTGATCAATCCCATGTAGTAGTAGCCAGCGACATTATAATCACCTTTTCTTTGATAACATCATGCAAGATTATGATATGAATGAGATTTCATAAGAGGGTGTTCAATCGAAACAAGAGCTATCCCAATCAATTGTCACACAAGAAAACACTGCCCTGTGATGAAAATCGATTCTAAATGAGTCAATGAAATGGCACCATGCACGGGTATAATCCAAGGTTCTATGCACCTTTTTCATTCCTTCTTGAACACTTCTATTTTCAATAACACATCCATTTGCATTTTCTTGAAAGTTTCTAAGGCCTTTTTAACAAAATTATGCTACACACACCCTACTACCATTGTTGTTTATGAGGCCATCAACCAAACAACCCTCATGCATTCTCTTGAGCTCTTCTATCAAGAAGTTTAAATTCCTTCTCTATGCTAATCGTTCTCCCTTTTTTGGATCTTGATTATGTTCTTAGGTCTAGCACCATTATTAAATCTGTTGGTTTGTTCAATACTTTTCCTTAACATGCATTTTAGTCTAGGTCTTGGTTACATGTATCTTTAAATTATGGCAAGAAAGATTGATTTACAAGTGGAAACAAATATTTTCCTTGTTGTGATCTCGTATTACCTTTCTTTGTATAAAAGCATGTGTTGTTAGACAAAAATAATCTACAAACAAAAGTTGACCTTGTTGTAAGTTGCTTCATTCTAAATTAAGAAATACTTTACTATTTGGTAGAATATAAGTCTTGATTGTGATATTACTATAAGGTATTTGTCTTGTATACAATAGTTGAGACGCCTTCTGCATTGTCAAATGAGTCAAACTAGCTGAAAATTGTTGGAAAAAAAAGGGCAGACAACTAAGAGGGGGGTGAATCAGTTGTCATAGAAATTCAAACTTATTGAACTTATTAACCTTAATCTTAGATCTAATAATTAACCATGGAAGCATGAATCAACAACACATTTCAAACACACAACACCAAGATTTTTTATGTGGAAACCCTATTAGGGGAAAAACCATGGTGGAGGTTAGTCCACAAGATTATACCCTATTAAAAGTATAAGAGAATGAAATATGGGGAATGCATTTGCATTTAGGTGCACTGCCTAGAGCTCACTGCTCAATTAAAAGGAAGACACATTATCTTACAAATAGATTTGGATTACATCCATCTACAAGGATTTGAACTGATAAAATAGCATCTACTAACACCTAATCACAGTTCTGGTTAAGCCCATGAACAACTCTTCACTCTTCTTCACTCTTCTTCACTTTTCTTCACTTTTCTTCACACTCTGCTCTACGTTCAAATGATTAGGACATTATTCACATATTCACACACTCAACATCCACTGGCATACATTCACATGATTCAATTTGAATAAACAATTGCTCTTATATATCTGCAACAAGAAATTTAACTACTACAAGTTGGCCACAAAGAAATAATAAAATGAATATAATTTCTAGCCCAAATCAATAGATAATCTTTAATACGAATCAACCAAAGTCAGCTACAACTTAGTGAGGACCTAAATCAACATCTTCAACATGAAAAGACTTCAATTAATTACACCTCGAAGATCCAAAACATGCTTCAACACCATGTTGGCCAAGAACAAGAAAAATATGAACACGCAAGAGAAAATCACCAACCACGAGTACAACGATCTATGCAGACATGCAAAAAAGATAGTGTATGATCTAGAAGCATAAAAAAACATTAAGAACCATCAGAGAATCATCTGTAGCAATTGAAATAACTAAAATAGTATTGATGAGGTAAAAATAACCTCATCATGATAATACCATAAAGACCTAGTTCATACATACAAATCTCTATCCTCTACCAATTAATTTAATTTTAGGAGAAATAATTGATTAATTTTAGTAAGAACTTGTATAAACTTTATTTCTTTTGATTTCTTAAAGTAATTTTCCAATACATATTTAGTGGGTTCTTTTAAGTGTTTTGTAGATAATAATCAGTCAATCAAAGTTGCAGATTGAAGCATCCAGCTGACACGTGCTTCAGAATAGTTAGAAGATATATGCTCGAAATATGCTCCGAAACTTCAAGGTGATGGACTAAAGATGTAGTTGTTCTTACAGTTGTTATTTATGTTATCCTTTGAATTAAAGACTTTATGGGTGGACTTGAGCCTCTTAAATACTGTGCAATGGGATTAAAGATATACGAGTTATCCATAGATCTGTTTAGATATTTTCAATGGTTATCTATACCATCTGAAATATAGCATGTAGTTATAGTTTTCTCTATAAAAGATACGGTCTCTGGAAGTAAAATATATAGTGAAAAGAAATTTTATACTACTATAATGTTTTCGAAGGTTCATGAATAAAGAAATTGTTATTTAAAATTCTGAGTTATGAGTTACAGATGATAACTATGATTGATAGAAGTGTTTCTGAAATAGCTATGAATGTGAGCTAGGAATGAATGTGTTGACCCATGAGCTAGCCACTCAATAGGACTAGATAAGTGTTCTCTTTTATTATAATGTTGTTCTATAGAGAGTCATTAAGTTTACTGTTATGAAATTTTAGTTATGAAGTATTTGTTATCTTTTCACTTCCATAGTTTTTGTTATTCATTGTTAGAATTTTTATTGTTAAGAATTTTTTTTATGGATTGCTATAATTATTTATGCTCTTATAATTTTTCAGCTTCTTAGTTTAATTGTTTATGTGGTTTTTAATTTAGTTATTATGATTTCTAAATTAGTATACTTACGCATACATCAAGCATTTTATGTTTTCTTAGGAATAAATTACTTTATAGTTTGAAGTTAGAATTAATCTTAAGTTGTTATTAAAAGTTAGGAAACCTAAGAGAGATATTCCAGACCTCTTCTATTATAGATTACCTTGAACACTACCCTGTTGAAAAATTGAATATTATATTCTAAAGTAATGGGACCTAATGACAGCCTATCACTTTTTGGCACCATTGTCGGGGACCCCTTAGCTTCCTTTGCTTAAGTGTTAATAGAAGACACCTAGAATACCTCTTTTAGGACAAAAATACTATATGTGGTTTCCTTTTCTGTATGGTCAAGAAAAGAGGCCCTCGCGGATGATTTATACCAAAGACCCTCCCAAAATACGTCCTAGTTATACATAGAGAGGCCCAAGTCTCAGAAGACCATTCTGTTGATGAATTACTTGAGCCTAACCCACCTGAGGCTTTCCACTATCTCCCAAAAGATCATCTTGTAGTGCAACCTATTGTTGAGGAATTTATTGTCGAGGAGCATCTTCCTCTAAACATCATGGGAGATCGAAGGGAAGAAGCTAACCATAATGATGCCAACTATAATAATAATGATCCTCCACTACCTAGAACGTTCACTTATCCTATTTCTCTTGATGCAGATGATGATACAACAATGAAAAACATCTCTCTAGCTTTCCTTCCAACCTTTCATGGTTTATCTTCAAAAGATCCAGACCAATTTCTCTTTGAATTTAAGGTCCTTTTTCAAACCTATGACTATAAAAATGACAACCAGAAACTAAAGTTGTTTCCTTATACTTTGAAGGATACAACCATGCGCTAGTTTATGGGACTACCATATGGAAGTATTACAACTTGGGAAGAAATGGAGACTGTGTTCTTTAATAAATATCAGAGTTATTGTAGGGTGAGTGATCGTAAGGAAGATCTATTTAAACTTAGGTAGAATGAGGATGAGAGTCTAGAGGACTATTGGGATAGGTTTCCTTTCTTATCTAAATAATGTGGGGAAGCGACAATTAGTGTTGAGATTCTCAAGACTATATTTCTTAAAGGACTTGATGATGATGCAAGAAGAAGTCTTGATTTAATGGGAAAAGGTGACGTGTTTCAGTTAAACCTTGAAGACATATATGATTTGTGTCGCAATTTTTCACGTACTCATGGAGGAATCCGAAAAATAAATCTTTTCAAAGGGAATAACAAGATAGGTAAACTCTGAGAAGAAATAGAAAATCTTAAGATAGACATACTTTTCCAATTGAACACTATGTTGGATGGTATACAAGCAAAGACACATAACCCTAAGACTTTGTCAATCTATTGTCCTAGGTGTTGAAATAAACATATTTTAGGAGAGTTCCCTTTAGACAAGGTTAATATTTGTAAAATTTGTGAGCAAAGCCACCCTACCAATCAATGCAAGCTTCTTACTAATCTTAAGAATACTAAGAAAAAAATTGCTCAGGTTGAAGAAGAAATAAATGTGCTAAATCAACACCAGGGAGGTAATTTTTCTTATGGGAAGAATTCCAATCCTACATGGAGACCCCAGAGTAACTAGGCTAGTAATCAATGGCCTCCATCTTCGAATCAACCCTATCCTCCACAACCTACTTGGGGAACTCCTTATTGGGGATCTCCTGAATGGGCAAGTCAATCATGGGGAACTTGACAATGGCCAAACCAGTCACAAAAACAATGGTACCCACAACACATTGCTCCCTAATGGATTCAAGGAAAAAATCAATTTTATACTGGTCCTAAGAGGAATCAACAACATAATTTGTTACCACCACCTCAAAATCTTCCTCAGACTAAGCAGGTAAATCAACCTCAACTTCTAGCACAACCACTTCCCAATCCAAAGAACAATAGACAAAATACTCCAGTATATACTACTGAGCAAGATAATGTCACAACACTTAATGCAATTCATTGTGGAAATGTTCAGTTATGATCCGGTAGGATACTTCAATCACCCACTATTCAGGAAGTAGTGGAAAAACCTATTTCTAAAAATTATGAGAAGGATACTACACTACCCGTGAATATTACTGAGTCTTCAACAGCAAGAGTTGCTGATTTACCTTGGGAGGAGGGAGGTCAGTCTTTGATTGAGTTTAGTAAAGATATCCCTTCAAAGGAGAAAAAAGATGTCCCTTCAAAGGAGAAAACTCAAGCACCATTTCTGAAGCATCTGAAATCAACAATTCTGAAAGATACTCCAGAAATGACATTAGTTTCTAAAACTACATTAATTCAGGAAATTAAACAATTGAAAATAGAGGTTCCTTTGATGCAGGCAATAAAGGAAATCCCTGAGTTAAATCAGTTGATCAAACAACTCTGTATTAGAACTCTAGGAAGGAAACCAAAGAAAATAAACACTGTGCATATTGATGGTTATCCAGCTGATTTTTTGTTTGGAAAGACTGTTGCTCCAAAATATGATGATCTTGGGAGTCCACTGATTACTATTACAATTAATGAGGTAGCAATACCTAATGCATTGGTGGATTTGGGAGTAGCTATTAATGTAATGACGATGGATGTAATGGAGAAATTAAGTCTTACTGATTTAAGTCCTACAACTACAGTCTTGCAGATGGAAAATTAGTCTATATCCATCCCAAAAGGTGTTGTAAAAAATGTTCTTGTTAAAGTTGATGGATGGGAATATCTAGTTGAATTTCAAATTATCCAATCACTTACACCTAAATATAGTTATCCAATAATTTTTGGAAGACCATGGTTGGCTACTGTCGCTGCTAAAATTGATTGTCAAGAAGGAGGTATGACCATTTCACATGGTCTAGATAGTAAATGTTTATTTTTATATCCTCCTGCTAAGCCTACCGAATATAATAAAGTTTGGGTTGATGAACCCAAAGAATTTAGTGGGCAAGGCAGTTTGGCCTCCTTGGCCATGGTAGTGATTAAACAACATGGAGAAGAATTAGAGGATGAGTTAGTGAATGAGGTTGCACATTTGGCTATAGGTTTGAGTGAAGAAGTAATAGAGGATGTGCCAGAAATTTTGGGACAACCGATTGATATAAGTGGGATTGAACAGAATTATGTTACCATGGGGATGCCTTCTCCCTTGGCTAATATGATTCCTAGAATGAGTTATTTCTTTGATAATATTACAATATTTCACTGACTTATACCTCATAGTTGTCCTCTCAACACTTTGTTATGACCAATACATACTATCACTTCGGCCTATCCAAGAACAAAAATAATTATGTTGTTACCAGGAAAAACTATGAATGTCAATAGTTGGTTGAAAGAAATACAAGAGGATAAATTATTTAATGTGCTGTTAAAAAGGTCTAAAGCTTTTGATTGGGACTATACAGATATGAGGGGGATTCACCCGAGTGTTTGTACTCATCACATTTATACTGATCCTAATATAAGACTTGTTTGTCAACCACAGAGGAGACTCAACCCCGCATTAAAGGATCTTGTCAAAATAGAGATTGAGAAAATCCTCTGTGCATGATTCATTTATCCTATCTCAGATAGTAAGTGGGTGTCACCTATGGTAGTTGTACCAAAGAAAAATAGCAAGTGGAGAATTGGTGTGGATTATAGAGAACTTAATAAAGCCACCTTTAGAGATTATTTTCCCTTACCATTCATTGACCAGGTTTTGGACAATTTGGTTGGGAGGAAATATTTCTTTCTTAGATGGATTTAGTGGTTACAACCAAATTTAGGTAGCACTAGAAGACCAAGATAAGATAATGTTTTCTTTTCCTTGGGGTACATATGCATATCGAGTTCTTCCTTCTAGACTTTGTAATGCTCTAACGACTTTTCAGAGGGCCATTTTGGCTATATTTGCAGCACTGTCAATGATTGTGTAGAGGTTTATATGGATGATTTCATTGTATATGGGTCAACCTATGATGAATCTGTTCAAAACTTGGATAGGGTTTTGGAGGATTTTGAGGAAAACCGACTATCGCTTAGCCACAAAAAGTGTTTAATAATGGTGGAACAAGGAATAGTCTTAGGCCATCACATTTCCTCGGAAGGAATAAAAGTTGATCCTAAAAAAATTGAAGTCATACAACAATTGACTGTACCTCAAACACAAACAGATGTTCAAAGTTTTCTTGGACATGCTGGATATTATAGAAGGTTCATAGAAAGATTCAGTAAGATAGCAACCCCTATGTTTTCTCTCCTCCAAAAAGATGTGGAGTTTAATTGGATGTCTGAGTGTCAACAATCATTTGAAATGATAAAAGAAAAGCTTGTCTCTGCTCCTATACTACATGGACCAAATTGGAGTCTCCCCTTTCACATTTATATTGATCCTTCAGATGATGCAATTGGTGCAATATTAGGGAAAGAAGATGAAGATGGGGGTAAGTATGCCATATATTTTATTAGCAAAAATATAACGTTTACTGAGAGAAAATACATGAAAATAGAAAAAGAATTCTTAGCGGTGGTTCATGCCATCAAAAAGTTATCTCATTATATTATAGGACATAAAGTTACAGTTTATACAGATCACTCAGCTGTAAAATATTTAATCAATAAACTTGTAGTTAATGGTCGAATAATGAGATGGTTACTACTTCTTCAGGAATTCAACATGACAATACTATTGGAGTTAAAATGACACTAAGAGGGGGGGTGAATTAGTGTCTTATCATATTTGACCAATTTTTATCAAATTCAAAAATCATAGCTTAGATTTAATCTCAATATACTCTGATTAATTCATTCATGAGTTGAATGTAATCATTCATAAATACAATTGAGAAAGATAATAAACAAATAGTGAACTAAAATAATCAACAACACAGTAAAGAAAAGGGAACTCAAAAGAACAAGAAGACTCAATATTTTACTAAGTGGAAAACCCTCCTGGGGTATAAAAACCACTCCCTAAATGCCTTCCAGGCTTAATCTTTTAAACAAAAGTTCACAATGCCTTATAGGCTGATTTTTGAGCACCCACTCAAGGAGCACTAGCCCCTCATTTTGAGACGCCCATCTGAAGGAGTACCAACCCCTTAAATTATGTTTTGAACAATAATAATGACTCAAAGGATTTCTCTTTTTTCAGTTAAGCACATATCTTTCTACAGAGTTCATTCATACATTTCCATACAGACAAGGAATGATACTTTCAGAATTACAATCAACAACTCTTATAGTTTTTAACACTGGTATTTATTTACATTTCAAGTATGTCAGTTGTGAAGAAATCTTCAAAATGTTTTTCACTAGATCTTAAGATTCTCTTGCTGATTTTTGAATATAAAGCTGAATACTGACAGACTATTGATGATGATTAAAAATCAATAGTAACACTTACCCAGAGAGCTGCAAATCATCCAAAAAAAAATGCAACTCAAAAAGAAACTCAATGTATATTCTGTTATGTAGCTGTTATGAGATTTGATGCCAATCCATGAAGATGACCACTGAGTTTTGAGTCTTTGTAACTATTCGCTGACACAAGCAGATAGTTCTATCGAAGGAAATTACACCACCAGACATTCCTCTTAGTTAATGCTTTCACCATGAGCCCTAAGAGTCAAGAAGAACACATAACGAAAACATCATGTCTCGACGATAGGCTTCCTTAGAGTATTATTCATTCACTAAGACATCAGCAAGTCTTTCATAGAAATCTCCTTAAGTTTCATTCACTATCGCTATGACCAAACAATATTGGAGAGACCTCTTGTAGATTTCATAATGTTTTTCCAAGAGTCACTTTTCATCCCATGTTGCTGAGACAATACGAAGTCGGGGAGATGCTATATAGAGTGTCCCTTGTTTTGTAGAAACATCCTGAGCTCACCCTAGATTTCCAAGACAGTATCAATCTCACACCAATGAGCCTTTGATATAAACACCCCGTGTGATGTCACTGTAACATAATGGTTCTTTCATCGATGCACCCTTTTGTATTATGAGGGTCGCTATTGGGGATACCTCTCTTAGAAAGCTTCATGTCAAACTGAAAAACCTTTGTTTACTCAGAGTCGCTGAGATAGGATAGATCCTATGCCGACAGAGTTCTTTTATGTTCCATCGGTGAGACCGAAGGTCACTCATCGAGACCTCTCGATGAAAACCCTAACTCTTACGAAAGAGACTACCTTTATGTTTTATGTGTAACAAATCGAATTCGCCAAGAAATTATATCAATAGCCATTAGTTTTATCAATAAGTTTCCATATGCATACGGTCAGTGAGACACACTTTAATTCGCTGAGATATTAAACCGAATACTCCAAGACTGGCCGAAGTGAATCTTTTAATGTGCCCATCGGTGAGACTAGAAGATTTTGCTAAGACCATATGATGATGCCACAACTCTCATCGATAGACTTCCAAATGCACTAGTCGGGGAGACAATATGTCTTCACTAAAACCTCAGTCGGACAACCAAACACATGTTGATATGCTTGTTGTGAAGTGGGTCAGTGTGACATTGCATGTTTGATGAAACATTACACCGAAGATGATTTCCTTTGCTAATATTCTTATTCTAAAGCGGGTCGGGGAGACATAATGAAATCAATAAGACCTTATCCCAATGGTATTATATATGCCAATAGAGAACACTTTTCTGTCACTGAAACCAAAGAGAAGTCTTACCGAAATAACCTTTCTTGTGCTGGTCACCAAGAGAATGGGAATGTCATGCAAAAAGTAGCCTGTATGATAAATTCAATCGCCATGACATCTAAAATATCTTGCCAATAGGAAACTCAGACATTTCAAAGTGGATCGGGGAGACTCTGCCATTCTCACTCGAATATGAGTAAGCCTAAAAGAGAAACATCCAAAACCTGTGATGTGCAAGGAGAGCCATCCTGAGATAGATTATCAATGAGAACAAATTGAAAGATATTTTATCATGAAGGACAAATTATAAACACAACAGAGATTCAACAAATTCCCCTTTTTTCCTTGATGGAAAAACACCAAAGACTCTTCCCCTTTTTGCCTCAAGGCAAAGAATAGATGAACACAACTGAGAAGCCAATCAAAATACCATGAGAAACAACTGCAAAAAAAAAAACAGTGCAACAACCAAGAATGTAGGAGAGTTGTAAGTGAATTAAAACATATAACATGCTCCCCCTAAGCCAATGTATGGAAAATCAAAGAAGTAAAGATTGAGAGATAACTACCAATTGAAGTCTCAACCTTTCAAATAACTCTTTGGCTAAGGGCTTAGTAAAAATATCAGCCACTTGATCTTGAGAGCCAAAAAATTGTAAATAGACTTCTTTAGCCAAAACCTTTTCTTGAAGAAAGTGAAACTTGATAGCAATATGTTTAGTGCGAGAGTGAAAAATAGGATTTTTGGAGATACTTATCGCACTTGTGTTATCACAGAGAATAGAAATAGGTTTAGGAATTTCAATACCCATATCAGATAGAGTTTGACTCATCCAAAGAACTTGAGTACAACATGAAGTGGCAGCAATGTATTCTACTTCTGCAGTAGAGAGAGAAACAAATTCTTTTTTCTTGCTATGCCATGCCACTAAACGATCATCAAGAAAGAATGCAGCACCACTGGTGCTTTTTCCTATCATCCAAACAACCAGCCCAGTCAGCATCAGTACATGCAATCAATGAAAAATCAGTGCTTCTAGGATACCAATGGCCATAATTAAGAGTTCCCTAAATATATTTAAAAATCCTTTTAACAGTAGTGACATAGGATTCTTTAGGTGATGCCTGAAACCGTGCAACAATGCAAACTACCTACATAATGTCAGGTCTAGAGGCAATTAAATATAACATCCAGTAATCATCAACCTAAGTAAGTTTGCATCCAGTAATCATTGGAGTGCTAATTGGATGGCATTCATCCATTTGAAATTTCTTAAGCATCTCTCTAGCATACTTAGTTTGATAAAGAAATATTCCATTTTCACATTGAGAGATTTGAAGACCCAAGAAGAAATTTAATTCTCCTAATAATGACATTTCAAATTCAGATTCCATTAGTTGAGAGAATTTTTTACTTAATGTAACATTGTTGCAGCCAAAGATAGTGTCATCAACATAAATTTCAACAACCAGAATATCAAAACCTTCAGTTTAAACATAGAGATTGCTATCTACATCTCCTCTAACAAAACCATTTGAAAGCAAATGACTGTCAAGCCTAGAGTACCAAGCTCTAGGTGCTTGTTTTAAGCCATAGAGGACCTTTTTCAATCTGTAAACATGATCAAGCTTATCTTTGCACATAAATCCTTCGGGCAGTTCAACATAGACCTCTTCATCTAAATAGCCATTTAAAAAAGTAGTTTTGACATCCATTTGATAAACAGTAAATTCTTTATAAACAGAATAAGCCAAGAATATTGTGATAGATTCTAATCTAGCAACGGGTGCAAAGGTTTCACCAAAATCAACACCTTCTTGTTGAGCATAGCCTTTGCAGAAAAATCTTGCTTTGTTGCGAATGACATTACCATTTTCATCAAGCTTGTTTCTATATATCCATTTGCCTCCAATGACATTCTTGTCATCTGGTCTTGGAACTAACTCCCAAGTCTAATTTTCTCAATTTGATCAATTTCTTCCTGCATAGCATTAAGCCAACATGAGTCTATGAGAGCTTCATTAAAAAAATTAGCCTCAAACTGAGTAACTAGACAGAAAGCAATTTGTGCCTTTTCATCAAATTCTATAGCTTTTCTTCTAGTTTGAACTCCTACATTTTTATCCCCAAAAATTTGATCTTTGGGGTGATATTTAGTTAGAGCTTTTGATGCAACCTTTTCAAGACTTGTTGTTTCATTTCTAGGGCTTGTTGACTCAGTTCCTTCTAAAATTATTTCTAGTTCAAGTTCTTCTTCCTCATTATCCTACAAAGATTCAGCATACAAATGTGATCTCTCATTAAATTTTACATTAACTTCAACAATCTTATTAAGCCTTTTGTTAAGGCATTTATAAGCTTTGTTGTGAGTTGAGTATCCCAAAAAGATTCCCTCATCACTCTTTGATTGAAATCTCCCAAGGTTATCATCATCTTTCTTGATAAAACACTTACTTCCAAAAATTTTGAAGTGTTTGACAAAAGCAGTTTTCCCATACCAAAGTTCATAAGGAGTGTGTTTAGATTTCACCCTAAGCTGCACTCTATTTAAAATGTATACAACTGTATGAACAGCTTCTTTCCAATACATATCAAACAACTTAGCTTCATCTAGCATGGTTCTAGCCATTTCTTTTACAGTTCTATTCTTATGTTCAACTACCCCATTTTGTTGAGGTGTTTTTGTTGTAGCATATTGTCTTTTAATGACGTGCTATTCACAGTAATCAATAAACTCTTGAGAAGTGAACTCGCCTCCTATGTTAGATCGCAAACAATTAAATTTCAAATCAGATTCCTTCTCAACCAATTTACGAAAGATTTTAAACCTTTCAAATGCTTTTGATTTGTGCTTAAGAAATGTGACCCAAACCATTCTAGTATAATCATCCACAAACAGCATAAAGTACCTTTCACCATTAATAGACCTTGTTCTGGTTGGTCCACATAAATCAGTGTGCACAAGTTGTAAAGGTTTTGAAGAAGAATGTTCTTTTGTTTTGAAGCTGATTTTAGTTTGTTTACCACTTAGACATTCTTTGCACACTGAATTTTCTGGCTTGTTAAGGGTTGGTAAACCTCTAACATTCTGATTCTTACTTATTCTAACCAGATTTTCAAAGTTTATGTGTCCTAATCTTTTATTCCATAACCAAATTTGTTCAATTTGACTCATTAAACACATACCTTGATTATTGTCATTGCTTGATGTGTTGAGAAGATTGTACACATTTCCTTTTGTCCTCCTTCCAGCTGCAATAGCCTTTCCTAGCTTTTTTTTAAGCTCACATCCCTGTGAAGTGAAAAGAACATGATAACCACTATCACATATTTGACTAACACTTAGAAGATTGTGCTTGAGACCTTCCACATAGTACACATTATAGATAGGATTGTCTTCATTCAGAAGAAGTGAACCTCTACCTTTAATTTGAATGCCAGAATTATCACCAAACTTAACATATCCACCTACATAATCTTCAAGATTTATAAACTTATCCTTGTCGCCAGTCATATGGTTAGAACATCCACTGTCCAGGACCCATAAGTCCTTTTTCTTGGAATGAAAATTTGTTTGAACCAACATAGTTTGCTCAATGTTGTTGACAATCTTAGGTTTCCAAACCTTTTTAAATTTTTGCCATTTAGATTGCAGATCAGTTCTACACTATTTAACACAATGTCCCAAAGCATTGCATTTAAAACATCTGATTTGTCTAACAAAACCATAGTGTTGCCTAAGACCAAACCTAGGTATTCTAGTATTCATAAGCTTGCAAGTGCTCACCTTATGGCCAAATTTGTTGCAGAAAAAACAATAACCATAGAAGAAAGGATTGACTCTATATGAAGATCTATTACCTCTTAAAGACTAAACATGATCCTTACCAAATTCTGAGTGATTTGAACCTGAACCTTTGACTTCAGAAGAGGGGTTTTTTTTTGCATGGTTAATTGAGCATTAACCCTTTTCAAAACCAACAACAGTTTTATCTTTGTACATCTTCTGCTTGCTGAGCATCTCATTCAGTTTTAGAGTGCTTTCATATTTTTCAATTTCCTTCCTAAGACAGAGTACTTCTTGTTCCATTTTTTGAATTTCTTGATCTTTGCAGCTTACAGTCTCTCGAAGACAGTCTTCAACTCTTTTAGCTTCTTCAAGCTGAGTTTCAGAGAGATCATTTCTTGATCTGGTTTGTGTTCTTGAGCAAGGACTTGTTTTTTGAGTTTTCTGACTTCTTGTAAAGCACATTTCAGCTCACTTTCAAGATCTACTACACCTTCTTCAATGTCAAAGGTGTTAGAATCATTTTTTTGAGTAGTTTCAGCCATGAAAAAAGTTTCATCTTCTTCAGCTGATGAATCTTCATACTCAATATCAGATTCATCCTTACTAAATAGACTTTTCTTCTTTTTGAAATTGAAGTTTCATTTAGGTTTGAAGGCCTTCTTCATAGGCTATTTTTCAGTTGTCTCATTGTCACAAATTTGATCATCATAGGGACACTTTGTAGCAAAGTGTCCTATTTTGCCACAGTTAAAACATTTAAAGGGAAGTTTTCCCTTATATTTTCCTAATCCCTTCTTAAATCTTCTAACAAAATGGGATTCTTTAGAATCAGACAACTCTGATTCATTGACTTCGACTTTTTCTTTCTTTTCAATGTTAAAGGTAGTTTCTTTACCTATTGAATTATTTTTGTTAGTTCTCATTTCATAGGCAGTAAGTATTCCTTGTAGGCTGGCTAAGGTAAGCTTGTCAAAGTGTTTCTTTTCTTCTAGGGCTGAAACCTTAGATTCAAATTTGGATGGTAAGGTTCTAACAACCTTTGTGACCATATCAAATTCATTAACCTCTTGACCTAGACCTTTCATTGAATTGACAACTTCATCTACTCTTAGGAAATATTTAGCCACTTTTTCATCATCCTTCATTTTCAACTCCTCAAACTGATGTTTGAGTGTAATGATTTTTGACAGTTTGACTTTCTCATTCCCTTGATATATAGTTTCAAGTTTTTCCTAGATTCCATGAGCAGATTTACAATGCATGACTTTAATGAACACATGTTTAATTAACCCACACAAGAGGGCATGCTTAGCTCTGGCATTTGTTTCATACTCCTTTTCAGCAGCATAAGTGGGAATAGTGGCTGGTACATTGTAATCTTCTAAAACAATGCACCAAACATCAACATCAAAAGAAACAAGAAAAGCTTCCATTCTGATTTTCTAGAACACATAATCAGTTCCATCAAATAATGGAGCTTTGGATATAGAGGCATCGTCTTGAGAATGTGCCATTAAAAACAAAATCCAAGACCAAGATCAATCCAAGGAGATTAAAACCTATCAAAGGACCCTATGCACTGATACCAATTGTTGGAGTTAAAATGACACTAAGAGGGGGGGTGAATCAGTGTCTTATCAGATTTGACCAATTTTCCTCAAATTCAAAAATCATAGCTCAGATTTAATCTCAATATACTCTAATTAATGCATTCATGAGTTGAATGTAATCATTCATAAACATAATTGAGAAAGATAGTAACCCAATAGTGAACTGAAATAATCAACAATACAGTAAAGCAAAAGGAACTCAGAAGAACAAGAAGACTCAAGATTTTACCGAGTGGAAAACCCTCCTGGGGTATAAAACCCACTCCCTAAATGCCTTCCAGGCTTAATCTTTTAAACAAAAGTTCACAATGCCTTATAGGCTGATTTTTGAGCACCCACTCAAGGAGCACTAGCCCCTCATTTTGAGACACCCATCTCGAGTACCAACCCTCAAATTATGTTTTGAACAATAATAATGACTCAAAGGATTTCTCTATTTTCAGTTAAGCACATATCTTTTTGTAGAGTTCATTCATACATTTCCGTATAGACAAGGAATGATACTCTCAGAATCACAATAAAAAACTCTTACAGTTTTTATCACTGGTATTTATTTACATTTCAAGTATATAGGTTGTGAAGAAATCTTCAAAATGTTTTTCACCAAATCTTAAGATTCTCTTGCAGAATTTTTAATATAAAGCTGAATACTAACAGACTGTCGATGATGATTAAAAATCAATAGTAACGCTTATCCAGAGAGCTACAAATCATCCCAAAAAAAAAATCGCAACAACTCAAAAAGAAACTCAATGTATATTCTATTATGTAACCATTTTGAGATTTGATGCCAATCCATGAAGACGACCGCTGAGTTTTGAGTCTTCGTAACTATTCGCTGAGACAAGCAGATAGTTCTGTTGAAGGAAATTACACCGCTAGACATTCCTCTTAGTTAACGCTTTCGCCATGAGCCATAAGAGTCAGGAAGAACACATAATGAAAACATCATGTCTCGATGATAGGCTTCCTTAGAGTATTATTCATTTGTTGAGACATCAGCAAGTCTTTCACCGAGATCTCCTTAAGTTTCATTCACTATCGCTGTGACCAAATGATATCGGAGAGACCTCTTGTAGACTTCATAATGTTTTGCCAAGAGTCACTTTTCACCCCGTGTCACTGAGACAATACGAAGTCAGGGAGATGCTATATAGACTTCCCCTTGTTTTTCTGAAACATCCCGAGCTCACCCTAGATTGCCAAGACAGTATCAATCTCACACCGATGAGCCTTTGATAGAAACCCCTTGTGTGATGTCGCTGTAACATAATGGTTCTTTCATCGATGCACCCTTTTGTCTTATGAGGGTCGCTATAACATACCAATATTGGGGATACCTCTCTTAGAAAGCTTCATGTCAAACTGAAAAACCTTCATTTACTCAGAGTCGCTGAGACAGGATAGATCCTATGCTGACAGAGTTCTTTTATGTTCCATCAGCGAGACCAGAGGTCACTCGCCGAGACCTCTCACCGAAAACCTTAGCTCTTACCGAAAAGACTACCTTTATGTTTTCAGTCCATGTAAGAAATTGAATTCACCAAGACATTATATTGATAGCCATTAGTTTTACCAATAAGTTTCCATATGCATACGGTCGGTGAGACACACTTGAATTTGCTGAGATATTAAACCGAATACTCCAAGACTAGCCGAAGTGAATTTTTTAATGCGCCTGTCGGTGAGACTAGAAGAGTTTTCTAAGACCATATGACAACACCACAACTCTTGTCGATAGAATTCCACATGCACTAGTCGGGGAGACAATATATCTTCGCTAAGACTTCAGCACAATGGCCAAACACATGTCGATATGCTTTCTTTGAAGTGGGTTGGTGTGACATTGCATGTTCGATGAAACATTACACTGAAGACAATTTCCTTTTCCGATATGCTCATTCTAAAGTGGGTCGGGGAGACATAATGAAATCGATAAGACCTTATCCCGACGGTATTACATATGCCAATAGAGAACACTTTTCTATCACCAAAACTAAAGACAAGTCTTTCTGAAATAACCTTTCTTGTGCCAGTCGCCAAGACAACAGGAATGTCAAGCCGAAATCAGCCTGCATGATAAATTCAATCACCATGACATATGAAATGTCTTACCGATAGGCAACTCAGACATTTCAAAGTGGATTGGGGAGACTCTGCCATTCTCACTCCGATATGAGTAAGCCTGAAAGAGAAACATCCAAAACCTGTGATGTGCAAGGAGAACCATCCTGAGATAGATTATCAATGAGAACAACTGAAAGAGATTTTGTGATCAAGGACAAACTGTAAACACAACTGAGATTCAACAAATGCTTGATAAGGAAGGGAAATTTAATGAAGTGGTAGACTTTTTATCTCAAATTTAACAAGAAGAGGGTGATAGAGCACCTGTACAAGATGAGTTCCTAGATGAAAATTTGTTTCCTATCTCTATAAAGGTTCCTTGGTTTGCTGATATTGCCAACTATTTAGCTACTTTAGAAGTACCTCCTAAATTTACATCAAACAAAGGAAGTGACTTATTCGAGAGTGTGCACCATTTAAATGGATTCATGGGATTTTATTTCATTGTGGACCTAATATGGTTTTGAGAAGATGTGTCAGGGCTGATGAAACTTATAGTATTCTGAGGGCATGTCACGATGATCCTTCAGGGGGTCATTATTCTGTAAAAAGAAATTCCCATAAAATTTTAGGTGTTGGATATTATTGGCCTTCAATGCATAAAGATGTTAAAAATTATGTTCATCATTGTGATGAATGTCAAAGAGTAGGAAGACCAACTGCTTTGACAGAAATTCCTTTGCAGCCTCAGGTAACTTTGGAACCATTTGAAAAATGGGGGTTAGATTTTATCGGCCCCATAGATCCTTCCTCTCAAGGGAAGTAATATATATTAGTTTGTACCGATTATCTGACGAAATGGGTAGTAGTTCAAGCTTTATGAGTTGCTAGAGAAGAGCAAGTTGCTAATTTTCTCTATAACAAAACTTTTTTTCAATTTGGAGCCCCCTGAACTATTGTTACAGATCAGGGACCCCAATTTATGTCTAAAGTTCTCCTAGCATTTATGGACCATTTTTAGGTGAGCCATAAGAATTCATCCCCTTATCACCCTCAAGGAAATGATAAAGTAGAGGTTACTAATAGGGAGTTAGAAAATATACTGACCAAAACTCTCTCTTTAGGAAGAAGAGATTGGGCCAGGAAATTTCCTGAAGCCATTTGGGCGTATAATACAACATGGAAATCTACAACTGGATTCAGTCCCTATGAGCTTTTTTTTGGAAAGAAACCTCTTCTCATTGAGTTTGAACTTCAGACCCTTCGTACAACTATGGAGTTGTGTCTAGATTTGAAATGAGCTCAAATAGAATGATTTTTATAGTTAAATGAGTTGGATGAGCTTCGTCTGGATGCTATTCGTCAAACAAAATTAGTTCAACATCAACGAAAAGTTTGGCAAGACAAATATATTAAAGAGAGAATTTCATAATAGTGACTAGGCTTTGCTATTCGATTCAAGATATAAAGACCATAAAGGAAAACTCAGAACTCATTGGCTAGGGCCATATGAAATATCTGATGTTTTCTCGAATGGTATAGTTCAGTTAAAACCTATTGATGGTGATTTATGAACTCTCTTAGTTAATGTCCATCGCCTACGTATTTACCATATGAAATATATTAAAGAGAGAATTTCATAATGGTGACTAGGCTTTTATATTCGATTCAAGATATAAAAACCATAAAAGAAAACTCAAAACTCATTGGCTGGGGCCATATGAAATCTTTGATGTTTTCTCAAATGGTACAGTTCAATTAAAACCTAATGATGGTGATTTATGAACTCTCTTAGTTAATGGTCATCGCCTATGTATTTACCATAAACCAGTTAATAAAGAAGAAAGCTGGTAGAAATGCAAGGAGAGATCTAATGCATTGACTTTGCTAATGCAGAGTCTATTTGATTTAATTTTTATTGTTATCTAAAAAAATTAAAATAATAAAATAATAATAAAATAATAAAATAATAATAATAAATATATATGAAAATTGATAAAAAAAATTGTAATAAAAAGACATGTGTATCCAATTTTTTTTCAAAGCATTTTTCATAAATTTTCAGACTTAACATGTGTTTTGATTTTGTAGGACCTCTCATAAAGGAATAACAACTTCCAGAGCACCATTCCAAGATGCTCTGGAACTTGATCATTCAACTAGCCAGGTCTCCAAAACTTGACGATCTGAACGCCGATGCTCTGGAACCCACTCTTTAGCCTACCATGTTGGAAGGATGTTCTTGTGGAATGATATAACTCCTGAAGTTGAAGTTAAGTGGTGTTCATTATCTCTTCTCTCCAGTTGTTGCTTTGGCTGCATCTTTCGACGATGCTCTAGAACTTTCATCTAGTTGTTGCTCCGGCTGTATCTTTTGACGATGCTCCGAAACTTTCATCTAGTTGCTGCTTTGGATACATCTTTCGATGATGCTTTGGAACTTTTATCTTGTTGATGCTCTGGCTGCATCTTTCAACGATGCTCTAGAACTTTCATTTAGTTGCTGCTTCGGAAGCATCTTCTGACAATGCTCTGGAACTTTCATTCAATTACTGTTTTGGCTGCATCTTTTGGCGATGCTCCAGAATTTATCCATTTTCCAAGCTCCTAATGTATGCCTTACGTGTGCTCTAGAACTTTAGCCACTTTCTTTGTCTGAATGCATGCTTTACGTGTGCTCTAGAACTTATTTATTTTCATTTTTCCAACTCCTTTCTAGAAAAAATTTCAAATATTTTTCGATGCTTTGATTATCATACATTGGTACACGTGCCTTCTTTTTCCATTATAAATAAAAGCCACCGTAATAGCCTATCTTCATTAATGACTTCATCATCCATGAGCTTCCTTATTCATATCATAATAATTATACCGTCACCTCAGCCAATACCCTTGCATCATCTTGTCAAATCGGTAGAGGTATAAGATCTTCAAGCGATCATGGAATGGAAGTTAGTACAAATGTTTGCTTTAAATAAGTAGTTATTTTCGAATAAAATATGATTGATTGGCAAGAGTTTCCTTTCCCAATTCAGTAAATTGAGCCACTTGGTGATTAATTGTTAAGTACGCTACTCTTTGTAGCCCTTCATGCAAATTGAAATTATTACACAGCAAGCTCCGAGCAAGAGTAGAGTAAATGATTATAGTCTGATCATATTTTTAAAATATCAATGCACAAGTCCTTGGCATTATTGAATTTTTCAGTAGGGTGGTAAGCAAGAGAGGAAAAAATGGGTAGTACAAAGAAGAAATCTAAGATGGCTTCTACAGAAAAGCTGTTGGGGTTAAGTAACATCTCTCGGCTATTTGAAGAAGTGGGTTGTTTGGATTTTGTCAAGAAATTCCAAGGGTATAATGAAAACCTAGTAAATGGATTTGCAGAAAACTACTCTTATGGTCAGGTGATTCTGCATGGGAAGTGTTTCAAGGTGAGTTCAAAAATTATCTTTTCTATTTCAAGGTTAGAAGATTCTAGCATTAAAATATCTAAAACCACACAAACCACATATTAGAAATTATTAGAATTATTCCTTAGACAGGGAGATCCTCAACCCATGATAGTTGTTAGTACTAGGGGAAAAAATAAAGGGTTTCAATGAGCTTCTATCTTAGAACCCTGGGGTACTGTTGTTGAATGGATTATTAGATATTTTACTTGTGAATGTCAACTCACCACTGTGGTAGGCCCAACATTCCGCATGTTAACACATTTGCGACATGGTAAGGAAAACCTTTCTCTAAGGGTTAATTTTCCTCATTTCTTGAATGATTCTATTAATTCTTCAATAGAGATATAAAACTGGTTCAAGGCCATTGAAACATCATGGGTTAATTCAATAGATTTGTAAATATCATTTCCTTAAGAAACCTAAAAGTAAATGGGAAATTTTTTTGGGGAAGTTTGATATGCCTACATTAGGAAGGAAGTTAAAATTAGGAGAATCTTCAAAACAAGTTGCTTCACCTTCCGGAGCAGCTTCCCCCGAAGACCCTAAGGCTCTTGAACCCCAAATTCCTACCATAGTTGGTGAGGAAGTGCCAGAATTTAGAATTTATGAGTTTGAAACTTCGGCCCAAATAGAAGATGTAGAGATAGTGAATCAAAATGTGGATACTCACCCTATTAAGAAGGGGAAAAGAAGAACTATTCTTCTAAATGATCCAACTATTTTAAATTATCAAGATACTCCTGCTTTAAGGCAGAGTAAAAGATTATCCTCTGGATCTGCAGAAACCCTAGCACAGAGTAAAGAGAATAGGTCAAAATCTAAAAAGAAAAAGAGAAACTTGGAAACTGAGGAGTCAATTCACCAGTCCTCAGAAAAAGAAATGATTGTTGAAGTACATTTTCACTTGGTGTCTAAAGAAGAAGTTGTAGAACAAGAAAAATAGGAAATAGAAAGGGGAAAATCTCCACTTCCTATGGAGATTGATGACAGTATGTTAGGAAAATTATCTCCAATTATTAATAAAGATGTTGAAATTGTTGAAATTGAAAATATTAACATAGAATTGGAAAAATTGAAATTAGAGATAGAAGAGTTAAGAAGTCAGCTACATGAAAATAAGGAAAAGATGGAATTACAACAAGAGGAAATAATGTTATATTTAAGACTGTAATAAATAAAAGAGATCAAGAAATTTAGGATTCAAAGTTGGTAATGTAGGGAAAACATACATCTATTAGAGAGCTAGAAATGCAAATTTAGAATTGTAATGAGGAAAATAGCATACACAGTGATGGATTAAATAAATAAATTCAAAATTTAAAAGGAAATTTTATGCTCATGTTTTCAACCTTTGAAGAGGAAAAGAAAAGACAGAAGGAAGAATTAAATTCTTCTCTTAGTAAGATTGTAGAAATAGAGCAAGACTTGCAGGAAAGCACAAGAAAACAAAAAATGGAATCCAGAGAAGTTCAAACCAATCCAACGGTAACTGAATGGTTCCAAATTTAGATTCTGCCATTATTAATGAAATGGATGGAATGGTGATATTTCCTAAGGAATGCACAAGTTGAGAATAACATATTGAAAATGGAAATGTTGTTATTAAGAGAAGCATTTCATAAAGCTTATAAGGGGAAATAGGATACATGTCAAATAGCTGAATTTCTTTTATCCTTTAGGAGACCATCCAGAATGTATTCCATGTTTTTGAATGAACAATGTTTTAGATGGAAAATGCTTAGAATTTACAATGATCAACCTTATGAACCTAATGATAAAGAATTTATTAAAACATTTGCAAACTCAAAACCCGAGGAGCAAGATATGCTATGTGAATTCTTTACCCATGATCTTTTGTTAGAGAAGCATACTAATTTCTTTGTTAATATTTTTGTGGGGGAAGTACAATTAAGATCTCTATTGTATACTATGAAGAATCAAATCCATTGGCAAGAACATAATAAAGAATATGTTCAAGCAAAGAAAAGTATAAGACTTCAAATGAGATCTCCAAATAGTAGACCAACAACTTTTAAAAAGACATTTGTAGCTCTTTTGCTGGATGAGAAAATGAAGGAAAGGTATGATGATAGCCTTCGAGTTTGTTATAATCATTTCATAGAATAGGGGTAAAAATTGGTTGGCAGGGCTTGGCATGCATGTGAAGAGAGATACACTCTGTTGCCTATATATCTAAAGAAAAGAGAAGTGATCTCTCCTCTTGGTCTTAGTTGGTCCTTCAAAAGAGCAGATGCCTTGGCCAAAATTTTAGGAGATCTCATAACAAAATGGATAGGAATGAGGTACATACCTCCTTTACTACTATATCTAGCCCCTACTTTTCATATTAATATAGATTAGGATGAAATTTTTTTCAATGAATGGAAATGGAGGGTTTCTTTTCATGGAGGTTTCCACAATTCCCCTTTAAAATTTGATGTCACAACAAAATATGAAGGGTGTAGAGGGTAGAGTTATAATCAGGGGATAGGAGGACCTGCCAAGAACTAGGAAGGGGAGGAAATGATGAGGTAAGACTAACCTCATCATGATAATACCATAAAGACCTAGTTCATACATACAAATCTCTATCCTCTACCAATTAATTAAATTTTAGGAGAAATAATTGCTTAATTTTAGTAAGAACTTGTATAAACTTTATTTCTTTTGATTTCTTAAAGTAATTTTCCAATATAGATTTAATGGATTGTTTTAAGTGTTTTGTAGATAATAATTGGTCAATCAAAGTTGTAGATTGAAGCATCCAGCTGGCACATGCTCCATAACAGTTAGAAGATATATGTTGGAAATATGCTCTGAAACTTTTGGTGATGAACCGAAGATGTAGTTGTTCTTAAAGTTGTTATTTCTATTATCCTTTGAATTAAAGACTTTATGGCTTGAATTGAACCTCTTAAATATTGTGTAATGGGATTAAATATATACGAGTTATCCATAGATTTGTTAATATATTTTCAATGGTTATCTATACCATCTGAAATATAGCATGTAGTTACAGTTTTCTCTATAAAAGATATGGTCCCTGGAAGTAAAATATATAGTGAAAAGTAATGTTATACTGTCAGAATGTTTTCGAAGGTTTATGAATAGATAAATTGTTATCTAAAATTATGAGTTATGACTTATGAATGATAACTATGATTGATAGAAGTGTTTTTGAAATAGTTGTGAATATGAGCTGAGAATGAATGTGTTGACCCACGATCTTGCCACTCGATGAGAGTAGATAAGTGTTCTCTTTTATTATAATGTTGCTCTATAGAGAGTCTTTAAGTTTACTGTTATGAAATTTTAGTTCTAAGTATTTGTTTTCTTTTCACTTCCGTAGTTTTTGTTATTCACTATTAGAATTTTTATTGTTAAGAAAATGTTTTATGGATTGCTATAAATTTTTCTACTGTTATAATTTTTCAGCTTCTTAGTTTAATTGTTTTTGTGCTTTTTAATTTAGTTAAATTATGCTCTCTAAATTAGTATACTTATGCATATAGTTCAAGCATTTTTTGTTTTCTTAGGAATAAATTATTTTACATTTTGAAGTTAGAATTAATCTTAAGTTGTTCTTAAAAGTTAGGAAACCTGAGGGAGATACTCCAAACCTCTTCTATTGTAGATTGCCTTGAACACTACCCGGTTGACAAATTGAATATTATATTATAGTATCATCCTTAATCAGGAACATCGACTGAAGAAAGAGAAAAATTGTTCGAATGAAAATCTTCATAACTTGATCAAATATTCATGTAGATCTTTGAAACTCAATGTGGATAAACTAGATACACTTAGCAACAAACCCTTCAGTCCACAACCTCTGATCATCAATGTACAAAACATACCACCATACTAAACTTCACTTCACTACTGACAACCTTCAACTCATTTCTTTACAATTTTTTCAATATCCTTGACATATACAGCTTCAAATGCATTAATGTTAATATTGTTGAAATCAATGACAACCACATATTAGAAACACAACCATAGCATCCAACAATCTCCCCCTTTGGCATTGATGGAAACACATGATGTGAAAAACACCATCAATGCAACTAACTCTTGACACTTACTCTCCCTTAGATTCTAACTCATTTTATCCTCACCTCTTCCACATGAATCTTCTCCCACATAACTCTTATCCCTAGATAATCACCAATTTTTCACATGAATCTTCTCCCCCTTTGACATCAATGACAAAGATCACTAAGATATGAACCACATATATGAATTTCTAAACCATCCAACTACTCCCTTTGAGTAGTAGCCAGCATAACATCAATCCAGAACAAGATATGACCATGAAATGCACAGACTGATGGAATCCATTGATTCACATCCTAGTTCTGATTAGGAGGGGTAATTACCCCTAATTTCCCTCTGAGATACTAAAAATTATGCTTAGGAAATGGCTTTGTAAAGATATCTACTATCTACTCCTTGGTAGGCACATATTCCAATCTTACTTCCTTTTCACTTACTTTCTCCCTCAAATAGTGAAACTTGATAGATATATTCTTTGTCTCTGAATGTAGCACCAGATTCTTGGAAATGTTAATAGCACTTGAATTATCACAAAATATAGCAATAGCCTCATCATATACAACTCTAATATCCTTCAACATCTGCTTCATCCATAGGACTTAAGTACAATTTTTAGCATCAACAATGTCTTCAACCTCTACAGTAGACAAGGAAATGAAATTTTGCTTCTTGCTTAAACACGAGATTAGCTTCTTACCCAAGAAAAATGCTCCACCACTAGTACCTTTCCTGTCATTCACATCTTCGGCCCAATCAACATTAGTAAAGGAACTCAAAGTAAGATCATCTTTAGGATACCATAGGCCAAGATCAATAGTTCCCTTCAAATATCTGAAAATTCTTTTCACAAAAGTCACATGAGATTCCTTTAGATTAGCTTGAAATCTTGCAAGAATACATACAACATTCATAATATTAGGCCTAGTTTGAGTTAAATATAGAAATCCACCAATCATTGGTCTATATCTTGTCTAATTTTCTTTCAACGAATCATCTTCTGTTGTCAACTTGCATCTGGTCACCATGGGTGTACCAACTAGCTTTGAATTTTCCATACCAAACTTCTTCAGCAATTCCTTCACATACTTGGATTGAGATATAAAAATTCCTTTATCTAATGAGTGATTTGCAATCCCAAAAAGAATTTCATCTCACCAATCATAGAAATCTCAAATTCATTCTGCATTTCACAAGAAAAATTCATGCACAAAGCATCATCTCCTCCAAAAATAATGTCATAAACAAAGACTTTAACAAACAAATCTTTATCATCATTCTTGAAATACAAATTACTATCAACAATTCCTTTGTTAAATCCAAGCTTCAATAAGTACTTGTCCAATCTTGCATACCATGCTCTAGGGGCTTGTTTGAGTCCCTACAATGATTTCTTCAACCGACACACCATATCTTCTTATTAGTCAACTGGAATCCATCAGGTTGCTCAAAATACACTTCTTCCAATTCACCATTTAGAAAAGCTGATTTGACATCCATCTGATAAACTTTGTAGTCCTTGTGAGAAACATAAGCAAGAAATAATCTTACAATGTCAATTCTAGCAATAGGGGCAAAGGTCTCTCTAAAATCTATTCCTTCCATTTGTGAATATCCTTTACATACTAGTCTTTCTTTGTTTCTAATCAATTCAATTTTTTTTTTGAAAACTCATTTAGTTCCAATAACATTCTTATCCTTAGGTCTAGAAACAAGAATCCACGTATCATTCTTTTCAATATGTTTCAACTCTTCTTTCATTTCTTCAATCCAATGCTCATCTTTACATGGTTCATTCACACTAGTAGGCTCAGTATTAGAAATCAAGCAATATTCCTTTGCAATCTTTCTCCTAGTTTGGACACCTTTGTTCTTATTAGCTATAATATGATCTTGTTAATGATTCAAGCTTACATACCTTAGAGTCTTCTTAGTATTTTCTTCAACTTCAAGCTCTTATGATCTCTCTTATGCTCTTTCACCAGTTTCTCCTTCTTCTTCATTCTCTTGATTTACTAGATTGATTTGCACTTGATTTGTAATATCATCCTGATCATCAGAGTCATATCCATAGGTTGTGGACGGTGTACCTAAGTCTTCATCAACTTTCACATTTTCATTTTCAACAATTTTCTTCAATCCTTTATTGTAACATCGGTAGGCCTTACTATTAGTAGCATAACCTATAAAGATACCTTCATCACTCCTAGCATCAAACTTTCCTATATCTTTATCTCTCTTAATATAACATCTACTTCCAAATATATTGAAGTATTTAATAGTACGCTTTTGACCATTCCATAGCTCAAAAGGGGTCTTACCAATATCACCTTTGATTTGTACCTAGTTGAGTGTGTACACAATAGTACTCACAACTTCTCTCCAATAGATATGAGGAACATTTCCTTCCAGCATCATTATTCTAGCAACATCTTCAACTGTTCTATTCTTCCTTTCCACAACTCCATTTGGTTGAGGGGTCCGCAGTGCAGATAATTATCTCCTTATTCCATGTTCTTCACAAAAAGAATTAAATTAACCACCTCTATCTGATCTCAGACACTTAATATTCAAACTTGTCTCATTCTCAACCATAGCTTTAGAGATATTGAACTTTTCCACTGCTTCATATTTCTATCTTAAGAAAGTAACCCATACCATTCAAGAATAATCATCAATGAGTAACATGAAATATTTGTAACCTTGTAAACTTCTGACCTTAGAGGGACCACATAGATCACTATGCAACAACTCTAACAATTCACTTGAACAATGCTTTTTACCCTAAAATGAAATCCTAGTTTGATTTCCCAACAAACATTCCTTGCATATTGCATTAGTAGGTTTCACCAACTTAGGTAGATCTCTCACAGCCTTTGTAGAACTTATCTTTACAATATTATCAAAGTTAACATGACACAATCTCGTATGCCATAACCAACTTTCATCAACTTGAGCAATCAAAGAACTTTTACTAGCATCATTCAAGTAAAAGATATTGCCTTTTTTCTTTGTACATGATGCAATTTCATTTTCATAACTCAATATTCTGCACTTTTCATCCTTGAACTGAAGATTGTATCCCTTATCAACCATTTGACCAACACTCAAGAGATTATGCTTCAATCCTTCTACATATAGAACATCATTAGTATTATGCTTACCATCAACAGAAATGCATCCTCTTCCATGGATCACACCAGCTGTATTATCACCAAATCTCACAACACCACCATCATATTTTTCCAAGCTTACAAACTTACTTTTTTCTCTTGTCATATGATGTGAACATCCACTTTCAATTACCCATTCATATTTTTCTTCAACTTGAGCAGCCAGGGCTTTCTCCACACTTGTACAACTAGCAAATTTAGTAGATACAAAATTATTTTCTTTTACAACAATAAATACCCATTCATCATGATCTCTATCTCCTTTATCAAATTTATCATCTGTCACACCTTCATCAACATCATAGTAACATTGTTTCTGAAATCTAGGCTTGTTATGTCTTGGTTTAACAGATCTTTCCGGACACCTTGATGCAAAATGGCCTATCTTATTGCAAGAAAAAAATTTAAGAGGCAACTTTCCTTCATACTTACCTTTTCCTCTTGGTACTCTTTTGACAATAAGTGCTTCTAGTTCTTCCATCTCTCTTTCTTCTTCTTCAATCTATTTGATTTCATCCTCATACTTGAATGTATTTCTAGATGAATTCTCATCCAGTTCATATCTCTATCTATCTCTTCTAGAAGTAGTATCCTTAAATGTAGATTCAACTTTATGAAGGGAATCACCAAATTCACTCAACTCAAAAGTAGTCAACTTACCAATCAATGTATCTCTGGTTATTATTGTTATGGTCCAGATCTCTTCAATAGCACTAGCTTTTACTTTGTAAGAATCAGATAGGGATCTAAGCACCTTAGCAACAATCTCAGATTCATTTATTTTTCCACCAACACATCTAATACCACATAGAAGTTTGTTCACTCTTTGCATGAAAGTATTAATATTCTCATCATCACCCATTCTTAGCCTTTCATATTTCCCTTTCAAACTCTACAACTTAGAAATGTTGACATTAACATCACCTTCATACAAGGTTTCCAATTTTTTCTAGATCTCATGAGCAGTCTTCAGATCTATAACATTTGTCATGTCAAAATTAGTCAAAGAACTCAACAAAGCTTCCTTATCCTAGATATTACACTCATAATCTCTGATCTCAATATAACTAGTAGGACGATTCTATGGAATAACATACATATTACTTGTAATTCTCCAGTAGGGTTCACTAGTGCATCTCAGATGGCACTCCATTCGAGTCTTCCACAAAGAACTTAATTTGTTCCATCAAATCTTGGACTATCCTTCTTGTAACTTTCCATCCCAGATCATCTTAAGTTGTTAAAATTCTTTCAAGGAACTTAGCTCTAATGCCAATTGTTGGAAAAAGAAGGGAAGAAAACTAAGAGGGGGGGTGAATCAGTTGTCATAGAAATGCAAACTTATTCAACTTATTAACCTTAATCTTAGACCTAATAATTAACCATGGAATCATGCATCAAAAACACATCAGAAACATGCACATAACATGAATATTTTTTATGTGGAAACCTTGTTAGGGGAAAAACTACGGTGGAGGTCAGTCCACAAGATTATACCCTCTTAAAACTACAGAGAATGAAATATGGGGAATGCACTTGCATTCAAGTGCACTGCCTAGAGCTCACTCCTCAATTATACATAAGACACACTATCTTACAAATAGATTTGGATTATAGCCATCCACAGGGATTTAAATTGATAAAATAACATCTGCTAATGCATGATCATAGTTTTGGTTAAGCACATGAACAACTCTTCACTCTTCTTCACTTTTATTCACTTTTCTTCACACTCTGCTCTTCCTTCGAATGATTAGGACATTATTCACACATTCACACACTTAGAATCCACAGGCATATATTTCCATGCTTCAATTCAAATAAAAAATTGCTCTTATATATCCACAACAAGAAATTTCACTACTACAAGTTGGCCACAAAGAAATAATAAAATGAATATAACTGTCAGCCCAAATCAATAAATAATCTTTAATGCGAATCAACCAAAGTCAGGAAAAACTTAGTGAGGACCTAAATCAACATCTTCAACATGAAAAAACTTCAATTACTTACACCTTGAAGAGCCACAACACGCTTCAACACCATGTCGGCCAAGAACAAGAAAAATATGAACATGCAAGAGAAAATTGCCAACCATGAGCACAACGATCTATGCAGACGTGGAACAAAGATAGAGCATGATCTAGAAGCATCCACAAAAATTAAGAACCAATAGAGAAGTATCTACAGTTTTACTCAAATTTAATATGTATCATGTGTTTTAATTATTTCCCCTTTTTTTCGCTTCCCGCTTAAGTTATAGGCCTTCATTTTCATTTTATTCCTTTGTCATAGTTTTCCCTAAGTTTCTAACCCTTTGTTGTGTGTTCTTCAAGTTTCAAAACTTACTTCTTTGGCACTCTTCGTTGTTATTCCTTGTCGTCGAGTTTGTGTTTTTCTTAACTTTCCGATGGACCGACTTATTATCCTTTGTAGTGTCAAGTGTATGGTCGATGAGTTAGAGGTTCTCAAAACTTCATAACTCCTGACTTTGTGTTATTAAGTTTCAGTTCACTGTGACAAAGAGGTTTATTGTTCATTCCACAAGTTTCAAGGCACCATTTTTGCATTTAATAAGGCGTATGGTACAACCTGGATACGTCTTATCAAATATTTTTACAAGGCATGCAAACCTTAGGGTTTTCATTACTGTAAAATAAAATAAAGTGTCATATTTATTCGACACAAAATGCACATCTTGTCATTTTACATGGCTTAAGGTTGTGAAAACTTATTTGTTAAAACTTTGGCTGTACTTCTACCTACTACTATTATTTCTTTAGGAATTAAAGTGTTTCTTTAAGTGAGGTGAGCTCATGCAACTTGAAATTGAAAATCGTTGGCTCAGTGTGAGAGATACAAAGATGGGAATTTTTAAATTGGAATAATTCTAGGAAAGTTTGGAAAGTAAAGAAAAGTCTATTGTAGATGCGAAGGTGCTCGAAAGTGGATTAGCTCACATTGGGGGTTTTCCAAAAGCCATGCTGAGCATAGACCTAATTACTACATGTGCAAGAAGGTGCATTCCAAAAACTTAGGAAATCAAGGCTATGGAAAGGATCATTCTTGCTAAAATTTCCCCTGAATTCATCTCCTAGGCATTGAGAATTCCAGAAAAAGCACCTATAAAGGAGATGTCTATTGTAGCAACTAACAATTTTTTTAGGGTTAGTGAATCCTAGTGTAAAAATTCTATGGCCAATGATGCTTAAAGTTTGAGAAAAGAGGTAAGTCCCAGTTGCCCAATAAACTTAAAAGGGTGCATTTTAAAGTGGAAATTGTTGATACCATTCCTTTGCTACATCGCATTGTCGGGAATGCACAAATTGAACTATTTGAAGATTGGATGTGTTAGTTTATTTTGGTTATCTATGATGATGATGTATTTATTGATTGGGCTAAGATAATTTTCTTTCATCTACATGAATAATTAGTCAATTTTCAAAAGACTGCCACTTTCCATTTGCGTTCTTGCTTGATATATATCATTGCCATTCAAAGATTTCTGGCCAAGTTTGAAACCATAGGTATTTCTGACTTCTGGCATGCCCATATATAAATGTTATCCACAGTTTACCAAGCAAGTAGGAATGGGAGAATATTACCTTGGTAATGATGCATTTTTTATGGAAGTTGTGAGGAAACTAGATGGAAACCCTAAAATGTGCATTTTTCCCCTGATTCAATATCTTTGGTGTTGAAGTTTGGAAGTTTTTATATATTTAGTTTGACATATTTTCTTATTTAAGGATATGAGGTTATGAAAAGGCACCATTAAAATTTCCAAAATATCCTAAAGATTTACTAGTCTTTTTCAAAGTTTGTAGACAAATGGCCATAGTGAATATAAAATACATGAATATGGAAAAACGGGGGTATGCTTTCTCATTAGTAACTCCTTCCTTCACATGCAAAAGAAATTAGATGGCTAAAGGTGTTGAAAATATACTTAAGGAATATAATCTCTAGTACTTGTTTATGAGAACCAATTTTGACAACAAGGGCTTCATAAGACAAAACTTGTACGTTGCAAGCTCATATCAGCATCAACCGTCTATTGAGGATTTTAGGGAGGATTGTGTTGATGAAACTAAAGTGTCTAGAAGAGATCATATGAGCTTAACCCTTGAGAAAATTCAAGCTTTTTGAATTTCTTTCCAAATTCCTAAAAATGTGACTAAAGCTTTGGTGGTCCTTGATCCTAAATATGAAAAGTTTCCTAAAAAATCTAAGCCTAAGGTTGACTGGGGTAAAACTAAAGTTTTTTATATGAGTGTGCGGGCTACAACGGTGTTCAAAAGATCTAAAGCTTGGTTAGAAGGGAAATGGTGAAAATTTGTTGGTTCCATTCATCAACCAAAATCATCTCAAGAAAATGAATAGGGATCTAGTTAGGTAACTACAAGAAGTACATCATCAACAAGAATGGCTATTAGGTCTTCTAGTACAAATTCACAATCTAGGTGTGATGGTGAAAAACCTGAAGAATCAGTTAAGCTGAAGTCAGTATGTGAACAAGATAGCCCATCTACCCCTGCTCTCAAAAAGAAGATTAGTCTAAAAAAACTTGCGCATGAAGATTCATATATCATTTTCCAACAAATTGTTAAAGATAACACTTTTTTCCTTTATTTAAAATACCTTCTTCTCTTGTAGAAAGTATATCAATTATTCCTAGTGAATCTAGGGAGGTCATTCAAGGTAATAAAGGTTTTGTTTTGATAAAGAACTCTCTAGTATGGCTAAGGAAGGCAGTAGAGAAGAAAAGAAAATACACTCCCACAACATCTACCAGAGTAGACACGGTGGAAAATTTTCTCCAAACTTCCTCAAGTCCAAAGAAAGCTCAAAATTTTTCAAGAATACTAGATGATCTTGTCTTTGGTAACCAAATACTAGAGATTATAGAGCCTTTTAAGGATTTTCATGATGATAAAATAACCGCAACTAATTATAAGATCATACATGTTGACATGGAACCCCAGACACTTTAGGGTGTTGTATACCATGCCAATTATTCAGTCAATGCTTTAGCCAAGCAGGTAAAAGAAGAAAGGAAGGAAAGGGTAAAATTGCAATCTCAGGTTCTAGATTTTAAAAACTTTATTTCTTCTATAGTTTCACCCTTTCTATCTACTAAAGCTCCAAGTTCTCAAGGAGTCATTGATGAGTTTACAATGCAGTTAGTCAAAAAGAACCTAAACTACTCCAAGGCTACCAGTGAATGGATTGATGAAATGTCTCAGGAAACTATGCTTTTTATTGGTAAGGTTGTGATTTCTTACACTCATATTGTTGATAAAATAAAAGAATTGATAACTGAGCTATAATGGATTAGGAAAGATCATACCAGTCTTTACATGCTTTCAAAAGAAATGAAGGAATTAATTTCAATGGATCGACTAAACTTAATTAATGAAGAAATTGTGAGTGATCCAAAGGAGTTAGATCCTTGAAGGCCTTACTTGAATGGAAATTAAACATATATGATAACTTGGTAAATGAAATTATTAAAGCACTAGAAAGTTATCTAGATATGTTACTAGAAATCAAAGGGCATTGTCATGATCTACAAGTGAACATAACTAATGAGTTCAACGAGAATATTCTAGACTCAAAGGAATTTTTCTCAAAATTCTTAGAAGTATTCAGCAAGGAAATAGCAGATCTTGTGACAATGACTAAAGAATATTTCTCTAAGCTTGGGAGGTTGGAGCTCTAGAATCTAAAACCTTTAAAAATGAAGCTGATAGAAGGTCTGACATTTTGAATGAATCTAAGGTTTCCCTTAGAAAATGGAGAACTAGACTCCAGATGATAGCAACATCAGGAAGCAAAGAAATTTTTGCAATCATTACTAGGTACAAGGAATATAAATTCAAAATGAAGGCATGGGAAAATATTTTACAGCAAGAAGTGGTTGAGGAATTAAAAGCTGAAGAGGTAGAAGTGAGGACTAATGCATAGTTTATTTTTAGTATTTTAAATACTTTCTTTTAATTTGGCTCTTTTAAGTTAAGACCTTTTCTAATTTTTGGTATGGTTACTTTCAAGGAACTGTTACCTAAGAAATTTTCTATCTTTAAATATGGGTTCGACTAATATGATTGAGATCTTTTTGGAAAACTTTTATTTACTCATTAGAACAAACTCTGTTATTTTGGTTGTTACATATTATTCTGATATAGAAGACATTGGTGAAGTTTATAAATGTGTAATCTTTGAATTATGGTCTACATGGATTCATTCTATTTATACTAAATATTTTCTAGTGTGTTATCTATTGAAGTTGAGAAAGCCAACCTCATAGACCCTGAAGATCACCTGCATGCAAATAACCTGTCACAAAAAGAAAGAGATGGAGACAAAAAAGAAAGGGTGCTTTGCAAGCTTCAAGAGAGATTGCATTAACTGAATTGATTAATCAAAGAGTTTCATAGACCCCAAAGATCACTTGCATGCAAATAACCTGTCACAGAAAGGAAGAGATGGAGACAAAAAAGCAAGGGTGCTTTGCAAGCTTCAAGAGAGATTGCATTAAATGAATTGATTAATCAAAGAGTTGTAAAATACAATGATCAATCCTTATAAAAGGAGATTGTGCAACCCTAAAGAAACCCTAAAAAGTAGACATTTAATAATTAATATAATTATTAAATGCCACAATATGCAACTAAAGTGAAATATTAAGAGAGGAATAAAGGTAACTTAATTAATATAATTAAGTTAAAACCTTTACTCTAACACCCTCCCTTAAGATGAGCAAGAGTGCAGCTACAAACATGTGCAAGAAAGCAAAGGTAACTACAATGCATGAAAGCAAACAAGGGTCTCGACAACTAGGCCTGATCAGGTACTTGAATACAACCAAATCTTTGTAAAGTGGAGAAATAGAGAAAACCTCATGGGAAAAACTCTACTCCAAAAGAGAGAAAAGAAAGGAATGAAATGCACTAGTGAAAGAAGGATAGGAGGTGGATTACATGATACCCCCCATAGACAGCTTCTATCATATAAGTACATATACAATGGTCTCCATAGGAGAGATAGAAAGAGAGAAGAATGCCCCCCATAATAAAGAAACTCCTGTCACAATGGTAGATGCCTGATGTAGAATCCAAAAGGAGATCCTGAGGCGGAAAATGATATTCCTCCCCTTGGGAAGAAATGGATCCAAATGACGATGTTGAAGAAACCCTATGAAGAGTGATGAACCAATCTGTCTCAAGATGTGTGCCATGATAGGATGCTGAAGAATCTTGTTGTCTGAACTGAAACAAATAATGTCAAATCCAAATGGATGTGGAGAATCCTGAAATGCAACCTTTGAATGCACTGATAATGGTGGGAGTACAGTGATAACCTGACTATCAAAGTAGAGGAGATGAATGTCCTCAAAATAATCCTCTAAATCTGCAATATAGGACTCAACAAATAAGAAAGATATGTCTGCAAGATAAGATTCCAAAGTAGCTATGTCTGGAAGGTGAATGATGCCCTACTGCACTGAATCAGGAACAATAGGAGAAGTTGATGAAGTCTCAGTCTGAAGAGTAGGAACTGTGAGACAAGCCTTTGATCCATCGAAATATGTAAGGGTGTCTAAATACTCAAGTTCCTTTAAAGTATCATGATCAAAGGGCATAGTCTCTCTCCAAGCAATGGGTAAGAGATAATTTGAAGCAGGATCCTCTGGGAATGGAGAGAGATTGAGGTCTCCATAGATCTCCCAAAGATGTGTCCTAAGTGGGTGGGGACAATCAATGTCTGATATAGCCCACACAGTGTCATCATCAACACTAGACAGTATAAGTCATACTATGTGATCTCTAATGATATCCCAAGCTAGTTTTCCCTCTCAAGTGGTTGGTTCAGGTATGAGATCATACAAATAAGGCAAAATATTAAGCCACCTACAATGTTTAAGTATGCACTTTTCCCATGACTCATAATTACCCCGTTCCAGAATTACAACTGAAGGGTGAGTAGAAAAACCCATGATAACTCTTCAAATTAAAAAATCTGAGAAAAATGACCTTACAACATGTAGACCAAATTAAATAGACCATCCCATGCAAACAGAACCCATGAAGGTGCCAGAATGTCCAACTAATTGAGCAAAGTGTAAGAACACACAAAGCTGAATAAAATTTATCTGGTAAATTTTCTAATGAAATAGACTACAGATCTAGAAAGAGCACAGAAACACCTTTCCGACGCCTATTTATTTGCACAAAATGGAGCAAAAATGAGTAGGATATGCCCTTTAGAGTGTAAAAATATCATCTGCCTTTGACTATAGAAAACAGCATCAAAACAGAAAAAATATGAAACCACACCTACACCATCAGATTGGCACCAGAAGCAGCTTTCCAATGATATCTCATTTTTGAAAAACAGAGACCATATGCTCAAGATATGACATTTTTACTAAAAGTACTCATTTAGGCTTTAAACAAAAAATATTCAGCTGAACCTTCATACATGAAAATTGAGGCAAAAATCAAAAGGGCACGAAAATCTATGCAAAATGGTACAAAAACTAAGGCAGCTCAAAATTGATGCAGCCACCAAAAAGATGAAACGAAAATTGACTCGCCCGTACGGATCCGTACAATCATACGGATTTTTCTTGCCATTTTTTTGAGATTCCCTAAAAACACAAAAAACTCAATTTTCAGAAAAACCCTATCATATTTTATATGAAAATAGGGGTTTTTGGGCCTTCTAAACATACCCATGGGGTCCATTTTGCACTAGCATGCACTTTTTGAGAGAAAAAGGTCAAAATTTCTTAAAAAATAATAGAAAACCCCTCTGATCAGGCAAAAAAAACTGGAATGAAACCCTTGCATAGAAGAAAACTCTATAAGTTGATATCTTCAAAAAGAAAATAGGAAGCCGCATATCTAGAGCTCTGATACCATGTTGAAGTTGAGAAAGCCAACCCCACAGACCCCGAAGATCACCTACATGCAAATAACCTGTCACAAAAAGGAAGAGATGGAGACAAAAAAGCAAGGGTGCTCTGCAAGCTTCAAAAGAGATTGCATTAACTGAATTGATTAATTAGAGAGTTGTAAAATATAGTGATCAATCCTTATAAAAGGAGATTGTGCAACCCTAAAGAAACCCTAAAAAGTAGACATTTAATAATTAATATAATTATTAAATGCCACAATATGCAACTAAAGTGAAATCTTAAGAGAGGAATAAATGTAACTTAATTAATATAATTATGTAAAACCTTTACTCTAACATTATCTCTTATTGGGATGATAGATGATATAATTTTCTATATTGTTGTGGCATTATTATCTATGAATAATGATTTTGCATTGATATTTTTTTGTCTGTATCTTTCCTTAAGTAGTTTCAATTCTTGTTATATGAAGTTGATAGATACCTTTAAATCTTTCTTGTTAAAAGCCTCTTCCTCTACTTGCTTTTTGGTTAAAAGCAACATTATTTGGAAATCATTAATTGAAAATCAGATAAAAGTAGCTGCAACCTTTTAAAACAAGTAGAGAATCGGTTTGGAAATTGTACTATTTTTTATTCAAATGTAGTTACATTTATCACCTTTGTGGGCATAAGAATATAGGGTTAGGTGATAAATTTATATGATGAGTTGGTCTATAGTTAATAATACTGGCTCTTTAAAGGCATAATGCTCATGTCCTTCATGTCCTAACATAGATTGGATAATCGGGGATCAAGAAGATGTAATTACCGGTCTTAGGTTACTTGCTTGGCAACAAAGAAGAACCAATTATCAATATCACCAAGTTAATGAAGTATTAGAGGAAGAGGAAGAACTTGGAGATATTATTAGAGAAAATACACTGTGTTTTGAGAATGCACAAGAGATTGTGTTTGTAGAAAATATCCCACCTCTAGTTAGAAGAGTAAGGGCTCCTTGCGCACAAGTTCCTAGGAACCAAGTGAATAATAGACAAAATCCTCCTCGAAATCATCAATAAATTAAATTTGGCGACTCAATTGGCCTATTAGTATTCTATCTAAAACTTGGCTTCAAAAAAATATACTAGGGGTGATAAGAAAAAGGAGATTATTGATGATCATTTTGAGTTCCTAGAAAGTGTTTATTTCTCATATTTCCTGCCTACTTGAAAGGTCAAGATTGTCAGTAGACCATCTTCCCCTCCTCTTTCGAAACCTACTATATCTGGAGTCCAAAAGATATCTTGCCAAAGTCTTCTTTTGTGTGGTATTGCTCTTCCTACATAAGTAAATTTTCCTTTAGTTACTCTAGTAATGGCGCAACCAGTTCCATGGGGAGCCACGATAGGTCCCCTAGATTTTGGAGTAGGTGCACAACTTCATGACTTTCCTAAAGGTTCAGGAAAAATCATACCCAAGTTTACTGGAGATGGGAAAGTTTCTCCTGACGAGCACATGAGGGATTTCTTTGCATCCTCTTCCATTCTTGCAATACAACATGAAGATGTCACCATGAGGCTCTTTGCAGAATCTTTGACAAACCTTGTTGCTGACTAGTTTTATTCCCTTCCAAGTAGTTCTATTAATAATTGGGCTACCTTAAGAACAAGATTTGAGAAAAAAATTAAGTTTGCAGAAGATGATCAGGTCCTGGTTGCTCAGTTAGGTTCAATGAAAAAGGAAGTTCATGAGTCAATGAGAGATTTGGTAGCCAAATTTGATAAGTTAAATATAACATAATTTCTGCAAACATGAGACCTAGCATAGAATTGTTGAAATCCATGTTCATAAACACTCTTCCACCATATGTGAGTTTCATTATCAAAAGGGAGGGTGCCACTGATGTAGCTATTTCCCAAACTAGGGCCATATCAATAGAGGATGACTTGATTATCTCTAGGAAATGGAAGACAAAATTACAAACAGGGAGACCATCACTAGTGAATTTTACTAAACCAGTCATTCAAAAATGACCAATGATATAATCACTCTTAAGAGACAGATGACTAAGGGTCCTTTGTAGACACCCTATCAAGATATTTCAAGGAATTATCAAGCAGTTCCTAACAAAAATCCATTATTGGCTACTCCAAATCAAAGGTTGGCAATTGAAGGCCCTCCTCCTATGAGCTAAGGAGATCACTATAATTTTCATCTAACTTTAGATCAAGATGGAGCTACATGTCCAGAGATGATTAGGTACATGAGAATTCTTTCGACAAATGAACATATTTTGAAACCATATGTGGAGGAACCTAGTTCATCCAATGATGCTAACTTGAATTTCTTTGAGTTTGTATTAGAAACAGAAATTGGAGAAGAGGTATATGTTATATTTGATGATCCTAATTGTGCTCTTTTCACTGGAGCACAACATGCCAAAGTTGATCAAAGTGGTTCATCTTCAACCCTAAAGTACGTTTTGACCAAGCAGAAAAAGAAAGAGCAAACAGATTGGAAGAGTGTGCCAGAAGAGGTACCATCTTCTTTATCCTCTAATAATCTTTCTTCTAGTTCATTTGATATAGTTGAGTCTTGTAAGAATAATAAAATATAAATTTCACAGGCTGAATATTTGAGACTCAATCCCTTAGAATTGGATAGGTTGGTCAAATATGTTAAACAAGAACCCTCACCACCTCAATGTAATGCTCAAACCTCTAGTGAAAATGAAGTCTTCTTTGAGAACCCAATCTATTCTAATGCTATTGATAAACCTTCAAGATAACAAAACCCATTCATGAAACCTGAACCTTTTTATATATCATTATACATTGTTGGTTTTAGGTTAAGTAATTGTATCATTGATTATGGAGCTTCTGAAAATGTGATGTCTGCCTAGATAGCTAAAGCTTTAGGGTTGTCTTATACCTCCCCCCAAGAAAAATGTTATTCCATGGATGGGTCTCTAGTTCCTATCATAGGCCAAATCAAAGATGCTCAAGTAGCCTTAGCTGCTTTTCCTAAGAAGAGATTAAAATTGACCATAATGGTTGTTGACATTCCAACAAGTTATGACATGCTTTTAAGCAGAATTTTTTGTAAATATTTAGGTGGAGAAATACAAATGGATTGGTCTCATGCCTTGATACCTCTAGATGGAAAGGAAATACACCTGAATCCTGAACCTAAAGCCAAATTCACTATCTTAAAGTCTGGCGATCTGAGAGCAGACATTTTGTTTGTTGAAATAGGACTAGGAACTTACATGTGCACTTTTGACAATGGAGAAGGTTCAAATCCTATCAAGCCTAATTTAATCAATGAATTGTGGAAACTAGAATTTAATGGAAGTTGTGCTAATGTAGGGTTAGGCCTTGGTGTAGTTTTGATTTCTCTTGATGGTTATAAGTTCCTTTTTGCTTTCAAATTGGAGTTTGCTAATACTAATAATATAGCCAAGTATGAAGCTCTATTGCTTGGATTAAGTGTAGCTAAAGTGAAAGGTATCAAATAGTTGAGGGTTATAGGAGATGAAAAATTGGTGGTGAAATAAGTGAGGAAAATTTACACTATGAAAAATAGTTAGCTTAAGCACAGTAGGAATAGAGTTTGGGATTGTATAGAATATTTTGATGCTTTTTATATAGAATCTATTCCAAGAAAGAAAAATACTAGGGTTGATTCTTCAGTAGTCTCAGCATCATTACTCTTGCCTCATCCATATTTCAAACATGAGTCCTATAGAATTGAAATTGTATACAAACCTAGTGTCCCCGATAATGTCAATCATTGGCAAGTGTTCAATAATGATCAACAAATTATTGAATTTTTGGAGAAGGCTAAAGCTTTTGCTCACATTTATTTTGAAGGTAGTGATAATAAAAGTGGTGATGTTTTGGAAGGTGATATCACTACTCCTAGGTATGTGCAGGATCATCATGGAAAAAATAGACCCTTAAGTAGCAAAAAATTTAGATAAATCAGAGTTAAACAACTTGACGTAAAAAATTGAATAAGTTATATATATTATTTCAAAAATATGTAAGAATAGAATCTATAGCAAATTGAATTTAGTTTATAAACTACTAGGTTTATTTAAAAAGACAAAAATCTATTTGGTGAAAATTTAAAATCTCAATGCAATAGTAATTAAATTTCAAGGAAAAAATAAGAAGTAGGTGTTTGTCTAACCACCCTAACCACAATAAAATGATAATATTTTTTTATAAGATTTTAGACATAAGTAGAGGACTCATGTCTAGATGTGATGACTATTTTTTTGTATTTTTTGTCAAAATAAATAAATAATTATTTTTTTTATTAGAACTTTTAAAAAATATAAAAAAATCGATGTCCAATTAACCTTTTAACTTGGTCAAAACTTCATGAAATTCAATTTTTATTTTTTTAATCCTATAGTATGTGAAGCATAGAATGTGATGCATTTTTTGGATTCAAAAAATGTGATACTGTTTGAAAGCTATAGATGTTTTTCATCCAGCCTATCAATCAACACTTTATTCGTAATTCAAATAGAAAATGAATAATAATTATTTATTAAATTCAAAGTAAAGAATAATTTATATTGGTGGAAATATGAGAATCTCCTTTAAAAACCCTTTTCATTTCATCAATTTTGGGTAAAAAAAAGGTCGTCAGCCACATACCCTACAAATACCCATCATATTGGCACTTTTTGGCCCATCATAATCCTGCACATACCCTCCTGATGAAAAAGAGATAAGGATTATCTAGTTAAAGGGTAATAAGATTCTAAAAGGATTATTTTACCTAGAGCATTTATTTGGCAGATATGACTAGTATTTGAAACAAAAAAATAAATTCGTATTTGAAACATTTGTTGAATATGACAACGTGAACATTGGTACAGATGATGATCCTAAGATAATTTGTATTGGAAAGCGTTGTTCCCAAGAAGAGAGAGAGATTGATTTCCCTATTGAAACACTATAAGGATGTGTTTGCATGGTGCTATGCAGATTTAAATAAGTTCAGAAATGGAGAATTTTAGCACAAGATTCCATTGAAACTTGGTGCCACACCTTATCGGCAGAAACAACACACCTATAATCCCAAAGTTGCAAAATAATTTTTTAATGAGATTGATAAAATGCTTAAAGAAAAAATTATCTACCCCATCCATCATTCCACATGGGTAGCTAACATAGTCCCTGTAAGGAAGAAGAATGGAGAAATAAGGATATGTGTTGATTTCAGGAATTTAAATTAGGCGTCCTTGAAAGATAATTATCCACTACCTATGATGGACAATATTTTGCAAAAGGTTGTTGGCTCCGAAATGATGTCTATGCTCAATGGTTTCTCGGGTTATAATCAGGTGGAAGTAGTTCCAGAAGACTAGCATAAAACAACTTTCACCACACCCATTGGTGTTTTTTCCTATAACAGAATTCCATTCAGACTTATTAATGTTGGGGAAACTTTTCAAAGAGCTATGGACTTATCTTTTGGAGATCTCAAGAATAAAATTATAGTGATTTATCAGGATGACCTAACAGTTTTTTCTAAAAAGAGGGCCAGTCATCTACATGACTTGGAAGTTGTATTATAGCGTTGCTGAGAGGAAGGTATCTCCTTAAACCCTAAGAAGTATATCTTCATTGTAACTGAGGGAAAAAATTTAGGGCATATTGTTTTGAAAGATGGAATTAAAATAGATCCAAAAAGAGTGAAATCAATCATGCAACTAGAGTTACCTGCTAACAAAGATGGTATTAGGTCTTTCTTTGGTCAAGTGAATTTTTTGAGGAGGTTTGTTCCCAATTTTGCTGAGCTAACTAAGCCTATTTTTGATATGTTGAAATATCAACCAGTATTTAAATGGAGCAATGAAGGAAATCAATATTTTACAGATATTAAAATAGCAATTGCAAATGATCCTACCTTGGTCCATCCTAATTTTGCTAAAGATTTTATTATATATAGTTATGCCTCTGAGCACACTTTGTCAACTATTTTGTTGCAAAGGAATGAGCAAGGTATTGAAGCTCCTATCTCTTTTATGAGTACTCCTTTGAATAAATATAAACTCAAATATTCACTGCTTGAAAAAAATGCATATGTTGTTGTAGAAGCACTCAAGAGTTTCAGGTTTTATATTCTTCATTCTCGTACTACTGTTTTTGTTCTTGAAATTGAAGTGAAAAGAATTCTTAGCAAGATATTGAATGTAACAAGAGAGGATCTTGGATAGCCCATATTCAAGAATATGATCTAGACATTAAGCCCACTAATTTGGTTAGGGGAAAGGGTCTAGCTAAAATGATTGTTGAAAGTAAATTTGATGAAGAAGGAGATTTACCATTGTTGTTATTCATGAGCATAATAGATAACTGGTTTTTTGATATTTCTTACTTCTTAACTTATGGTGATTGTCCATCGCATTTGTCATCAAAAGAGAAGAGAAAAATGAAGCTTAAAGAAAACAAGTATGTACTTTCGGAAGGGAACTTGTATAAAAAAGGTGTGGATGGAACTTTTCTAAGATGTGTTGATAAAGAGCAGCAAAAAATATTGTTGGAAGTCTTTAATGATGAAGCTTGCGATGGACATTTTTTGGCTTCAATAACACCTTTTAAAATCCTACATCATAGATTTTATTGGCTAAGTATGTTTAAGGATGCATATAATTGGGTGTCAAAATGTGAAAAGTGATTAAAATTCATTAGTAGACCACAACTTGTTGCTTTACCTTTGAGACTTATGGTAATTAATGAACCCTTTCAAAAATGGGGTATAGATTTCATTGGGCCAATCAATCCTGACTCTAGTGCATGACATACACACATACGGACTGCTATAAATTATTTCACCAAGTGGGTGGAAGCTATCCCAATAAAGAACACTACCACTAAAGTTGTGTGTAAATTCCTGAAGGAGAATATTTTGGTAAGGTTTAGAGTTCCTAAGAAGATTTTTACTGATAATGCTAGCTCATTTTCTTCTGTTGAGATCACTCTTTTCTATTATGACTATGGTATTTTCCTCTCATTCATATGATTATTATCCACAAGGCAACGTGCAAGCCGATTCAAGCAATAAAAACTTAATCTCCATCATTAAGAAATCGGTCAATGAAAATCAAAGAGGGTGGCAAAAAAATTTATACAATGCATTATGCGTTGATATAATTACATGAAAAAGAGCTATTGGAATGTCTCCTTTTCAATTATTATATGGAATTGATAGCACTCTACGCACACCATTAGAGATTTTGACACTTGATTTACAAAAGGTTATTGAAGATGGGCAATTCCAAGATGCCTTAGAAAAATGGATCATGTATTTGAACAAGCTAATAGAGGAAAGAGAGATTGTGGTAGATAAGATAACTAAACATCAGTAGATGGTTACAAAAAATGTTTTTGACAGAAGAGCTAGACAAAGAGACTTTGTTGTTGGTGATTCAGTTCTTCTTTGGGATAGAAGAAGGGATCCAAAAGGAGCACATAAGAAATTTAATTCTCTATGGAGAGGACCTTTCTTGATCAAGGAGCTTGTTGGTGATCATGCTTTCTGATTGGATTATCTTGATGGTTTTGTTCTGCCTCTTTCCTACAATGGGTAAGACTTGAAATTACTTGATTAATCATTTATTGGGTTTGTCCCTGTACATAGTTTTTTCTCTTTATTTTGTTTGTTGGCTCAGTTTTGGCTTGTTTGGTTTCTGACTCTATTGCCCAATGAATAAGGCTTCATGTCATGTTTCTAGTTTCTTTGCATCTTGTCAGTCCTAGTCCCCATTTAGAGCCAATGTTACTCATAAACATACTATGTATCATGTGTTTTAATTATGTTCCCTTTTCTATGCTTCCCACTTAAGTTATAGGCCATCATTTTAATTGTATTCCTTTGTCACGGTTTTCCCTAAGTTTCTAATCCTTTGTCACGTGTTCTTCAAGTTTTGAAACTTAGTTTTTTGGCACTCCTCATTGTTATTCCTTGTGATCAGGCTTGTGTTTTTCTTAACTTTTCAATGGCCTGACTTATTATCCTTTGTAGTGTCAAGTGTATGGTTGGTGAGTCAGAGGTTCTCAAAACTTCATAACTCCTGACTTTATGTTATTAAGTTTTAGTTCACTGCAATGAAGAGTTTTGTTTTTTGTTTCATAGATTTCGAGGAACCATTTTTGCATTTAATAAGGCATACTATACAACTTCGATAAGTCTTATCAAATATTTTTACAAGGCACACAAACATCAGGGTTTTCATGTTACTATAAAATAAAATAAAGCATCTTATTAATTCAACACCAAATGCATGTCTTGTCATTTTACATGGCTTAAGGTGGTGATAACTTATTGGTTAAAACTTCAGCTATACTTCTACCTCCTACTATTATTTCTTTAGGAATTCAAGTGTTTCTTTAAATGTGGTGAGCTCATGTAGTCTGAAATTGAAAATCGCTTGCTCGGTGTGAGAGATACAGAGTTGGGAATTTTTAAATTGGAAGAATTCTAGGCACGTTTATAAAGTAAAAAAAAAATTGTTCTAGACGTGAAGGTGCTCTCGAAAGCGGGATTTTAGCCCACCTTAGGGATTTCTGTAGTTCCTTCTGGTAGGACCTAATTGTTGCATGTGTAAGAAGGTACATTCTATAAACTTGGAAAATCAAGGTTGTGGACGAGACCATTGTTGCTAAAATATCCCCTAAAGTCATTGCCCAGGCATTGAGAATTCTAGAAAAGGAACCTATAAAGGAGATGTTTGTTGTAGCAACTAACAAATTTTTTAGGGTTAATGAGGCCTGGTGTAAAAATTCATTTTCCAAAGGATGGTTAAATTTTGAGAAAAGAGGTAAGTCCCAGTTTCCCAATAAACTTAAAAGGGTGCATTTTAAAGGTACATTGTTGATATGAATGCTTTGCTGCACCGCATTGTCGAGAATGCACAAATTGAACTATTTGAAGATTGGATGTATCAGTTTATTTTGGCTATTTGTGATGATGATGTATTTATCAATTGGGCTAAGATAATTTTCTTTCATCTACATGACCAATTAGTCAATTTTCATAAGACCGCCACTTTGCATCTATGTTATTGCTTGGTATATATCATTGACAATCAGAGATCTTTCTGGCCAGGTTTGAAACCATAGGTATTGTTGACTTCTAGCATGCCCATATATAAATTTTATCCACGGTTTACCAAGCAATTAGCAATGGGAGAATATTACCTTGTTAATGATGCATTTTTTATGGAAGTTGTGAGGAAACTGGATGGAAACCCTGAAATGCGTTTTTCACTTGAGTCAATATCTTTGGTGTTGAGGTTTGGAAGTTTTATATTTAGTTTGATAGATTTTCTTATTTGAGGATAGGAGGTTATGAAAAATCCCCATTAAAATTTCCCAAATATCCTAAAGATTTACTGGTGTTTTTAGAGGTTTGTAGACAAATGGCAATAGTGAATATAAAATACACAAATATGGGAAAATGGGGGTATGATTTCCTGTTAGTAACACCTTCCTTCACATGCAAAATAAATTAGATGGCTAAAGGTGCTAAAAATATTATTAAGGAATATAATCTCTAGTACTTATTTATGACAACCAATTTTGACAGCAAGGGCTTCATAAGACAAAACCTATACACTACAAGCTCATATCAGCATCAACCTTCTATTGAGGATTTATGGGAGGATTGTATTGATGAAAATGAAGTGTTCAGAAGAGATCATATGAGGTTAAATGTTGAGAAGATTCAAGCTTTTGGTCTTTCTTTCCAAATTCCTAAAAATGTGACTGAAAATTCGGTGGTCCTTGATCCTAAATATGAAAAATTGCCTAACAAATCTCATCATAAGGTTGACTGGGGTAAAAGTGAAGTTTTGTATATGAGTGTGTGGGCTGCACCAGTGTTCAAAAGAACTCAAAATTGGTTGGAAGGGAAATGGAAAAAAGCTATTGTTTCCATTCAGAACCAAAATCATCTCAAAAAAATGAGCAAGGATCTAGTCAGGTAGTTGCAGGAAGTACATAATAAAAAAGAATGGATATTAGGTCTTCTATTAAAAATTCATAATCTAGGGGTGATGGTGAAAAACTTGAAGAATTAGTTAAGTCAAAGTCAGTATGTGAACAAGATAGCCCATCTACCCCTGCTCCCAAAAATAATATTAGTCAAATAAAACCTACACCTGAAGATTTAGATATCATTTTCTAGTAGATTGTTGAAGATAATACTTTTTTGCCTTTATCTGAAATACCTTCTTCTTGTGTAGAATATATATCAATTATTCCTAGTGAATCTAGGGAGGTCATTCAAGGTAATAAAGGTTATGTTTTGAGAGAGAACTCTCCAGTATGGATAAGGAAGGTAGTAGAGAAGAAAAGAAAATACACTCCCACAACATCTGTTGGAGTAGACACGGTGGAAAAATTCCTCCAAACTTCCTTAGGGCCAAAGAAAGTTCAAAAAATGTCAAGAATACGGGATGATCATGTCTCTGGTAACCAAATACTAGAGATTGCAGAGCCTTTTAAGGATTTGGATGATGATAAAATAACCGTAGCTGATTATAAGATCAAACATGTTGACATGGGACCCCAGACACTTGAGGGTGATGTATGCCATGCTAGTTATTTAGTCAATGCTTTAGCCAAGTGGGTAAAAGAATAAAGGAAGGAAAGGGTAAAATTGCAATCTCAGGTTTTGGATTTTAAAAAATTTATCTCTTCTATAGTTTCCCCCTTTTTATCTACTAGAGCTTCAAGTTATCAATGATTCATTGACGAGTTTGCAATGTAGTTGATCAGAAAGAACCTAAACTACTACAGGGCTGCCAGTGAATGGATTGATGAAATGTCTCAAGAAACTATGCTTTTTATTGGTAAAGTTGTGATTTCTTACACTCATATTGTTGATAAAAGAAAATAATTGATAATGGAGCTACAATAGATTAGGAAAGATCAGACCAGGCTTTACATGCTGGGTATGTGCAAGATCATGATGGGCCAAAAAGTGGCAATATGATGGGTATGTGG
>VDFB02366344.1:0-13126 GCA_007258455.2 Sequoia sempervirens | reverse complement strand
TCGCCGCTAAGGTCTCCTTAAAACTCCAGAAGGAATATCCATTACTAAGAAAATCTCGGTGATCTCGACTCGAAGTTTGTGGTCGGGGTTTGACCGCTTAAAATAGTAAGTTATCCGCTGGCCAAATTTGGCATGCAAGCACCGTACACTCTGAATGTAGTGTGATGATCGGAATCTCAAAATAGCTGACAAATTGTCCTGAATTTCACACTTACTAAAAATAGTAAGTACCTGGAATTTGATGAAACTTGGCTGGAAACCTGTTGGATGTCTGCTGACAACAACATTAAGTTCAATTTTCAATTTACTCACTTTATCTGACCTTGAATTGACCAGGAACGCCGAAACCCTAATTTTAGACTTGGCCAACATTTCACGTTTAAGCTCAATGATGGAGAAAGACAGAAGAGAGACAACAACAAAAACCAACCAACACCAAACCAAAAGCAAAGCCAAAATTAGGGGGTCCCCATTTGCAATGGGGCGATGTGTGAAAAACGTCACAACAGAGCCCTTGTTAATGCATCTTTCTCTGTGAGAGAAATTTGAGGTGTAAGCCCTTGTTAATGCATCTTTCTATGAGAGAAATTTGAGGTGAAAGCCCTTGCTCCACTCTTTGGGAGTAGCCATGGTGGATGTCATGTTGAGAGACTCCATGACAACATCACATTGAGAGACTTTGTGATGATTTCCTTGTACTTGTGTTTATCCACCCTCTGGGAGTAGCCATGGTGGACGTCATGTTGAGATGACGACATCACATCGAGCGACTCCATGATGGGCATTTGTGCACATGTCCTTGTCCATACATGGGAGTAGCCATGATGGACGATATCACGTTGAGTGACTCCGTGATGAGCTCTTTCCACATATGGGTGTAGCCATTGTGGGTTTCATCTTGAGAGACTCCATGACATTGGATATCTGGAAGTATTCCTCCCTAGCTGAGAGGGAGTGTTGATGTTCAGCCGCAGGCCTCTACTTCCAGCCACGATTTCCATAAGGCAATAAATTAAATATAGCCTAATGGCTATTTATTTATTGGAGACATCTTTTAGTGAAGAGGCGCTTCACTTAAATGTTAAATAATATTTATTTTATTGTGGCTGACTTCTTAATTTCCGCCACCTTTTGTGTGAGACACAACTCTTCAGTGAAGGTCGACCTTGCATCTTGGAGGGTCGCATCCATTGGAGATATATCCTATCGATATGTATAAAAAGAAGTCGTTTGTTACTTCATTTTCATTCATTCATTCAAGTTCAAGAGACAAGTACGAATTTATCAAGGAGTTCGATATTGAGTATATATGTCAGATCGAAGTTATTCTTCAAGAGGTCGAGATTATCATCAGCAAGGAGTTCGATATTATCTTGAGTTTGCATCAAGTGTGGTGCTGATATTCGGCCTTGTAATTGGCCTCATTGTAAAGTAAATTGCTGATTATTATTCAATATATAAGAGATATATTGTTGTTGGGTTTTTCTCCCTCAAGTTGGAGGGTTTTCCTAGGGTATATGTTGTGTCAAATTGTTTTAAGCTGTTCTATATCTGCTTATTTAACTTCTGATCCTAAAACTAACAGACGGGGCCTGCAACAAGAGGCAAAAAGTATGCTACCACACCGAGGAAATCTTCAGAGAATGAGGGAGTAAAAACTGAGGATTTTAACCCTAAGGATGAAATAGACAAAGTCAAGAGTGATATTTCATCATTAGAGAAGAAGATTATGGAAGAAATGGGTGAATTGAAATCATTTATTCAAGGTATGTGGTGTAAGGGTGAAGATTCACCTCATAAGGTGGAAGATAATGCTTTTGTTGGACATTAACTCCTTGGACTTGACTTGGGTTTCAAGAAGGATCCTTCATTTATAATCATATGCCAAGGAAATTCATACCTCAGTTGGATATGAGAATGTTTGACGGAAAGAATCCAACCAATTGGCTATGCCAAATGGAGCAATTCTTTGATATTCATCATGTTCCTAGTCAACAAAAGGTGGCTATGGCATCATTATACCTAGAACCAGATCAATTTATTTGGTATCGTTGGTTATGTGATGAGAAGAGAAAAAAGGGTTGTGTGGTCACATGGTCATTTTTTCAAGAGGAATTTGCTACTCATTATGGAGATAACTTTATGGATAGCTACTTCTACCAACTCACCCAATTAAAGCAAACAGGCATCGTCAAGGATTATATTCAGCAATTTCAAACCCTTTCTCTAAGAGTAAAGAGTGTGGCAGAAGAAAATATGAAGGAACTATTTTTAGGCAGTTTAAAGTGTTAGTGTTTTATAGCTATGGGAGGTATTTCCTTAAGCTAAATTAATCATAGGCAGGTCGGCCTATCACTTGTTAAATAAAATATTATATTCAACTAGAAGGTCGGCTCTAGAGAAGAGCACCTAGTTTGGTATATAAAGGAGAAGGTGTCTCCTCATTTGATCATCAATTTCATTCCATTCCAATTCAAATTTTCAACAGCAGGTTTGCCCTTCAAGAGCAGCAGATTCAACTCAAGGAGAAGAGTTAGATATTTTGTGTATTCAAAGAAATCACATTACATAGAAGTGCAGATCCATTGTATTGTATTCGGCCTTTCTAGGGCCTAATTTTGAGTGCTATTCCTGCACTTATTTTTCTGATTTGTGAGAGAATATTTTGCTGGGTTTTTCTCCCTCGAGTAGGAGGGTTTTCCCAGGGTAAAATACTGTGTTCATTGTTCTCTATGTGTTGTGTTTTCTGCTTATTGCATTTCTGATCCTAAAACTAACATGGTATTGTTGTGACCTTTTTCACACATCACCCCATTGCAAATGGGGACCCCCTAATTTTTGCTTCGTTTGGGTCTTTTGGCTTGTTTTTAGTTGATTTTTCCCGTTGTCTCTCTCTTTGTTGCTTGTCTTTTCGGGGATGTGCCCGTCCGAATTGAAATTTTGGCTAAGTCTGTAGAATTAGGGTTTGCATTTCTCACGTCAGTTTGAGGTCAAATCAAGTTTAGCTATTGAAATTTGAGACTAACATTGTTGTCAAGAGCGCTACAAACAGGTTTCCATTGAGTTTTCACCAAGTTCCAACAACTTACTATTTTTAGTAAGTGTGCAATTTAGGGCATTTTCTCGGCATTTTCGAAGTTTTGATCATTACACTGCATCCAGAACATGTCAAGCTACTCGTCTGCAAATTTTGAGCTGAAACAGACAACTTTCTATTTTTAGCAAGTTCAGCTTCCGGAGCAAATTTTAGGGTTTATATGCAGAATTCTTCAATGCATGTTTGAAGATTCTTTCTGGGTTTTTTGAAAACTACGCGATGGTATAACATGCAAAATGAGATGATGACTTTTAGTATTCAGCCTTCAGGGGCTATTTTTAGGGTTTGCATGTTAGGATTTTCTTTGCATGTCAGCGTATTCCTTGTGGGTTTTTCAAGACCTTCGCAACGATGTAACAGGCAAACCAAGATCAGAACTTTTTCAGGAGCCGCCGTCGGAGGCTATTTTTAGGGTTTGCATGTCAGAGTTTTCAACGCATGTCGAGTGATTCTTTATGGGTTTTTCAAGAGCTACGCAGTGGTGTGACATGCAAGGCGAGATGATCAGTTTTCAAAGACTTACTATGTTTAGCAGGTCCATTCCGGCAGCGGCCCAGCGCATCAGAATTCCAAACAGGGCGAAGTGCAACAGAAACGAGGTCAAACAGAGGTCATTTGATATACATGCAAGTCAAATTAGGGTTTCCAGCTTCAGGACCCAAAATGAGGGGTAAAATGTAAGAATTTTTGAAAACCGATGTATCCCAATGCGATCAGTATCTTTCAAGCTATCCACAGGTAAAATTTGAAGGCAATCGGAGCACTTGCTATTTATAGTAAGGCATTCCAAAAATTGGCTAAAAATAATAAGTATTAAAGCACGAGCAGGTCAGCTCAGGATGCTAGTGTGAACTGGATAAGTAGGTCATAAGGATCCTATGGTTAAAATTTCAAATCGATCCGAGCTTCAGAGATGTGAAAATCAAAAGACTTACTATTTATAGTAAGTATTAAAGCATGAGCAGGCAGCTGGAAAAATGGCTAAGTCTGAAGCTTATCCACCTTGACCTCCTAAATGCGCCCAAGATAACTGGCAGAGGGTTGAAAAAGTTTTAAGTCTGAACAAAATCCCCCTCCACCTTGAAATTGCGCCCATCTTCAAGCCAGGTTGCTAAGATTGTCCAAGGCACTGAGTTCGTCCTGCAAGACCCTCAAAATGCGCCCTCATCAAGTTGGCAGTTGATAAAAATAAAAAATGCTAAGTGTTGAAAATATCCTGCAGGCACCTCCAAATGCGCCCTCAAGGAGAAATAAACTGATGGAAGCTAAAAGTTTCTAAGGCATTGTTAAATCCGCCTCATACCCCCAAATGCGCCCATGTAAGGTGGAGGTGTTTAAAATTTTCTAAAGCATGAAGTTTGTCCACTTCCACATGCTAAATGCGCCCTCACATGCTAAATGCGCCCTCATTCAAAGTCAAGATGCTTAAGAAAAATTCTAAGTATGGACTTAAGTCCTCCTCCACTATCAAAATGCGCCCATGCTTGATAAAGTCAAAGAGGTCAAGGCGTTTATCCTCCTCCATGTGTGAAATGCACCCATCTCAAGTGCAAGGTAAGGATGAAAGTAAAGGTGATTATAAATTTACTAAGGCATGCAAATTTGAAGCTCAACCTATCAAATGCGCCTTAGACTGGACAAGAAGTTGCTAAGGCATTGAAATTTGAAGTAGATGCCTTCAAATGCGCCTTGCCTTGCATGGAGAATTCAAGAAATATTCAAGGCGTGGAAACTTGAAGTCCCCCCCTTTGAATGCGCCTTTGACTGGAGAAAAACTTGGAATATTCAAGCATGCATGAAGTGGGCCCCATCCCATACGCCTTGACTTGTGAAGGAAGTGTTCTACATTTGAAGTTTGACCCCATGCATGCGCCTTAGTTATTTAAGGAGGCCTTGAGGAATCTTTAAGCCATTCAAAATTTGAAGTGGGTCCCTTTGATGTACGCCTTGACTTATGGAGAACTAGAGAAAAGTAAAGTATAGAAAACTTGAAGCTCTACCCCTCATGTGCGCCTACCTCAAGGAGTTGATAAGAAACTTTCTAAGTGTCACAAAATGGATGTAGAGGGGGTGAAATGCGCCCACCTTGTGGGGGGAACTCAAGAACTTTCTAAGGCATTAAAAATCAAAGCTTCAGCACTCATATGCGCCCAAGTAAGAAAAGAGTAATATATGGGCTGGGAAATTTTCTAAAGTAAGGAATTGGAAGTGCAGAGGGCTAAATGCGCCTAACTAGAGCAAGTGATTGGAAAATATTCAAGTATGACAAAATGAAAGTCTAAAGGGTGAAATACGCTTGGAGTTGGTGAAAATTTGTTTAAGTGTTGAAAATGAAACCCCAGACCCTCACATGCGCTTGAAGAAAATAAAAAAGAGGTTGAGGCTAGAAAATTTTCTACGGCACAAAATGGCAGTTGATACATGAAAATACGCCCAGTTTGAAAGTGACTTGAAAATTTTCAAAGTTGAGCAAGAAAATTTGCCCGGATGTGAAGAATAAGAATAAAATTGTTGGCAAAATATTTTTCTAAGGTTTAAAATTCAAAAAATTAAATGAACCCCTTCGTTTGTAGACCCATGAATTCATCACATTTTGAAGGGAATTTTCTTTTGGGTATTGAAGATCTTCAACAAGGAATGGATTTTAAAGCCTTCTGCACTTCGCCAAGGCTTTCAAGATGGAAATTTTGATCGGCACTTGAATTATGAAATTTTCCTAAGGAAAATTTAAAAAATTTCTAAGGCAAGGAATAAAATGTGTTGTGGACATAAAAATGCCTTGGCGGATGAATTTGAAGTTGGATGCCTAGATAATTTTTGATCAAATTCCTGATGAAAACATTTTGCTCGAGCCAGAGTTGGATGAAATGTCAGAGTGAACGCCTCAGCTGGAAAAGTGAAGAAGATGCAATTGAAGCTGGCACTTTCAAAAGATGATTTTAAAATGCATCTCTTAAATACGCCCTTGAGGAAGTTGAAAATTTTTCTAAGGTGTTGAAATATGATGTACAAGTGTTATATGCCCCAGCCTACAGATGTTGGAAAATCATGAAGAAAGAAAAGTTGGCTCGAGGAAACGATGAACCCTTGGAAGTTAAAACATGAAAATCAGGTAAGTAAGGTGAGTTTATATGATGAAGTGTCTTGATACTCTTCTTTTTGTTTGTTTTGCAGGAGGAATGTCGGGGCCATGAGCACGATGACTCTAGGACAACGCTCGGAAGAAGATGAAGTTACATGTTGAATCTCCTCCATGATATCTCATTTGCAAAGATGATGAAAGAAACGACTAAGTGTTGGATGTTTCTCCACAAAAACCTAGTATGCACCCGACGCAGTCAGGCGAATGGCAAGCGGGAATGATTGAATCCAAGAAAATCTTTCAAGTTCAGAACAAAGGAAAAGATGAAGGCTCAGGCGTTGAAGAGTTGAGAAGAAGATCATCCTCAAGCACTAAAATTCCCTCAAAGCTAAGGAAGAAGTTGTGGTGATCAGATTGATCCAGTTTGCAGTCAAGAAGAAGAACAGGAATAGTGGGAACGCGTCTCTGGACTAGAATCTTCTAGAGGATGATGGACATTAATGGCTCATTTATTACCCCACTCCTCTTGGTGGCGGTTTTTAGGGTGAATCTTGTTTAGGGCTAAGGTGGCACAATCTGGGCCATCCAGCCGATTGTAATCTAAGCCGTCTGTTGGACTTGGCCAGCTATATAAAGGGGCATCCCCCCCTCATTTGTACCTCATTAGAATAGACATTAGATTAGATAGCAAACATAGAGTAGAGAGACAACTTAGAAGTAGCTTAGTATAGATTGATAGTGTAGTTGAAGAAGAGGGAAAGTTTTTCCTTTGAAAACTTTGTAAGAAATTGTTGTGAACACTCTCTCAATAAAAAGAGTTTTCATTGATGATGATCTCGTCTATTGTTGTGAATAGCTAGCAAGGTTTCTTAGTCCTTCTGATTCGAGTAGAATCTTAAAGTAGAATAAATTTCATTTCATGCAAGTAGTTAGTGAAATGTGGTCTTCAATTTGAGCAAACTTCGTCTATCCATACCACTAGTGTGTCCATTGATGGTGAATGCGCCTTGTGTGGTCAACTGGAATATCGTGTACTTAACTTCGATCATGATTTGTATGTTTATATGCGTCATTGTGATGGTATTTTCATGCTAAGTTGTGATCTGAACACCTTGAACTACTCCTCTGAAGATTGCACCAGTTCTGTGGAAGCTGTCCGAAGTGAGGCAAAGCAAAGCCTGGTTGAAGTCTGCGAGAATTGATCGCCATGTCCCACGCCTTAGAGTAGATTAGAGCCTTCTTAACCCTGAACCATTTACATTCAGTACCTTCTGGTTAGTTTAGGAAACAAGAACTTTATAGACAAACCTTTCGAGCATTCAAATTCCTTTCTCCACAGTTGAACAATTCCGTATGTCCCCTTGAAATACCAGCAAATCACATCGAGCCAACTGATACTATTCGCACTAAAGGAACCTTGGAGTTGAACGCACGAACTCTCTTGCAATCTTAGCGTGCTGGATACTTTGATCAAGAGAGAATAGGGTAGTCCTTGGCGACTTTATTCTGCATTGGTGCAGTCACGAAAAACACATCAACAAGTATCAAAGTGGGTTTAGAAAAAAAAAATCTGATCAGATTTGGCTAAGTAGGGGATAAGACAAAGTTGGGATCAGGTAGATGTATTTGATGGAAGCGATGCTTACATGAGTTGGAGTATATTATGCAAATCGAATATAATTTGAAATATCATATTGTGTATATAAATATCATTGGCGCAAGAGTAGAAAATATTATGGCGTATGGATGTATGAAGGGATCTTATCTCCGACGGGCTCTCCCTTGCTGGCAAACAAACCTTCGTTCATGTTGGAGATATTGGTTACTGTCGTTGCCATCGGGTTGGCAAATATCTTTGGCTGGAACTCATTAACATTTCGCTAGAGAACACATAGATTGGTATTGGGCTTGATACTCAACGGGAATATCTATATGGCCTATGTCTCCAGAATGGAATTATGTGGAATATATGTTCAATGATAATACCAATTTCGTGCCATTGACATGGCCTATGATGGTCAATTAATGTTGTTGATTGGCGGAAGGTTAAATTATCTGTGAAGAGGTTGATATTATATCTGGTGAAGTCGGGCCCTTCAGTGGTCATGAAATATTCCATCAAGTCGAGACTCCAAGTCCACCGCAACTTCTTCTTACATAACAAGTTTACCAAAATTGGAGTTCAATATCTCTTTATTCAGCCATTACATATCAAGGGAAGCGGCTCCATTATGCGGTAGCGTTGGAAATGTGAAGGACTTAGTATCGTAGTGAAAGAAGAATTGTGGGAGTTGGAAAGCCAAAATCGGGAGCAGCTTGTAGAAAGAATCGGGATATTCTTTGTGTTGACATTACCTTCAATTGAACGCCATCTTAATAGGAATTTATTAGAATTCAAAGGGAATAAAGTAATAGCTTCTTCCGTCACTTTATTTGGAGGAGTTTCAAACGCATTGGAGAATGTCATCGATATCAGAAAGGGAGTCTATGCACAATCTGGAAATCGCTGGAAATGTTAAATAGGCATTCTGAGTTAATTAATCATCGGGCAATATTTCATTTGTTGAAGAATTTTGGGTTGTTTGCTATTCGATGCTATGCTCCATGAAAGAAGGCAGTCGTTAAACCTGGGAAAGCAATAAAATTTTGGAAACATATAAAAGATTCTCTACAACCATCATTGTCTCCATAGGAAGCGACTCAAACAATTGAAGGAGCCGTCTATGCATAATTTGCAGATTTCAGAAGAACTTCATAAGAGTTGGAAAGAATTGGTGAGGGACTAGTTTTCAAGTGAACCCGTCTCATTAAACAGAGGAATGTCATTTTCTCTTGGTGCCAATCAATAATCTTGGATACGTTGGCAATTAAAGGACGAGAGCAGTGTTATTTTTGCAAAGCCAGTTTTGTATTAAGGGAACGTGGATGATAAGGTGTCACCTCAGCAAGGAATGGTTGCCAGGTCATTTGATGTGGAGCTGGTGTGGGGTCCACGGACTCAATAAGAAGCAAACTATTTGTGAAGCTAGCAAAGAAGTCATACTTCAGTCTAGACTTGCTAGGATGGATCGAGGAGCAAAAGGATGTTGGATTATTTGAAGATATATTGAAGACCTCATTATTTGAGGTGACGATTCTTGGAGATTAGTCAGTGAGGAGTAGGAGGCTCCAATGGATATAGATTCATCCCTCGATTACACTCCTACCATTCAAAGGGAGTTAAATTCCAGGCACGAGTTGAGATCATGTCTAGGAAGAGGATTTAAGGTTCTAAGATCAATCAATGGAGGGGAGTTCACTTCCAGAGGATTTTTGCAATCTTTGTATTGAGGCAGGGATCAAGAGGGAGTTTTGTTTCAGCAAAATGGAGTCCTATGTCTCGGGGAACTAGAGTGACTCATTGAGAAGAAGTGAAGGTGTCAGCTAAGTGGGTTGCAAGGCTAGGTGCTAAGTCCTTGGAAGACCTCTTTAGCTGTAGAGAATGGAATTGTACAAGGCAGTCAACCTTGTTTTGAAATTGGTAGCACCGCAAACCTATTCATAATAGGGTGATCTAGGATGAGGTCGAAGAGGAAAGTCCTGGACTCTCACAAGTCAGTAGTGCCAAAGGTATGCGTTGGAAACCGTTCCTCTAAGGCAAGCATTGCAGTTAATTGGATGAGGAGGTCAGGAGGTTGATGCGGGTACTTGGAGCTCCAAAGGGAGTCACATCATCATGAAGATTTGTTGTAATGTATATTTCTCTAAGACGGAGAAATATGAGGTGAAAGCCCTTGTAGTGTATATTTCTCTGAGACAGAGAAATATGAGGTGAAAGCCCTTGTAGTGTATATTTCTCTAAGACTGAGAAATATGAGGTGCGAGCCCTTGTACATCTCTGGGACTGAGATGTGTTTTTCCACAAATGGGTGTAGCCATTGTGGATGTCATGTTGAGAGACTCCATGACAAGCCTTTGTACATCTCTAAGACTGAGATGTGTTTTTCCACAAATGGGTGTAGCCATTATGGACGTCATGTTGAGAGACTCCATGACGAGGATATTTGAGAATACCTCCCTAGCTAAGGGGGAGTGTTAGTGTTTTATAGCTGCGGGAGGTATTTCCTTAAGCTAAATTAATCATAGGCAGGTTGGCCTATCACTTGTTAAATAAAATATTATATTCAACTAGAAGGTCGGCTCTAGAGAAGAGCACCTAGTTTGGTATATAAAGGAGAAGGTGTCTCATTTGATCATCAATTTCATTCCATTCCAATTCAAATTCTTCAGCAGCAGGTTCGCCCTTCAAGAGCAGCAGATTTGACTCAAGGAGAAGAGTTAGATATTTTGTGTATTCAAAGAAACCACACTACATACAAGTGCAGATCCATTGTATTGTATTCGGCCTTTCTAGGGCTTGATTTTGAGTGCTATTTCTGCACTTATTTTTCTGATTTATGAGAGAATATCTTGTTGGGTTTTTCTCCCTCGAGTAGGAGGGTTTTCCCAGGGTAAAATACTGTGTTCATTGTTCTCTATGTGTTGTGTTTTCTGTTTATTGCATTTTTTATCCTAAAACTAACATAAAGGATCACATAAAATATGAAGTACGATTGTTCCATCCACAATCCTTATCGCAAGCAATAGTAATGGCAAGACAAGTGGAAGAGAAGTTTCTGGCTAGTAAGAGACAAGGGAATATAAATTTCAGCGAAAGGAGATCTCCTACACATTCACTACCACAACCTACTAGGTTGACTCCACAACAAATTGAGGAGAAAAGAGCAAAAGGGTTATGTTTCAATTGTGACAACAAATATAGTCGAGGGCATAGATGTAGTGAAAAGAAAATATTTTATATTGAAGGACCGAGTGAGGAAGAGGAGGAGGAACCGATATTCGAGGGTGATAGGGATGTAGATGATGAATCACATGATTCTCAACCAATCATTTCTTGTCATGCACTCTTTGGGTTTAGCGCCCCTCAAACTCTCAAGGTAGCTGGATTCTTAAAGAAGCAGAAGGTAACCGTGTTGATCGACTCAGCTAGCACTCATAATTTCATCAACAAAAAGTTAGCTACTCATCTAAATTGTTTTATATATCCAGCCCCAGAATTTCAGGTCTTGATTGCAAATGGTGGTACCGTTAGTTGTTCTGGGAAGTGTCATAGCATTAAATTATCCATGGGATATTATCGCCTTGATAGCCCAATGTATGCTACCTTCATGGTGTTGATGTGTTTTTTGTGACCGCACCAACGCAGAATAAAGTTGCCAAAGGCTTCCCTATTCTCTCTTGATCAAAGTATTCCGCACGCTAAGATTGCCAGAAAGTTCGTGCGTTCAACTCCAAGGTTCTTTAAGTGCGAATAGGCTTAGTTTGGCTCGATGTGATTTGCTGGTATTTCAAGGGGACTTACGGAATTGTTTGACAGCGGAGAAAGGAATTCAAATGCTCGAAAGATTTGTCCATGAAGCGCGGGTTTCCTAGTCTAACCAGAAAGTACTGAATTGAAAGGGTGTAGGGCCTAAGAAGTTTATGTGCTACTCTAAATGCAGGATATGTGGAGCTTCGTTTCAATAGACTTCAACCGGATTTCACCTAGCCTCCGTCGGACAGCCTCAGCAAAATCGGTGCAATCTTCAAGGGAAATAGCAAAAGATGTTCAAATTATGACTTAACATGCATACACCATCACAACGACGCATATAAGCATATAAACCACAACCGAAGTTAAACACAAAATAATCTCCAGTCGACCACACAAGGCGAACTTATCATCAACAAGCCACTAGTGGTATGGAATAAAGCGAAGCTATCTCAATAAAACACCACACACCAAAGTAAGCTACTTGCATGAATTTAAACTACTTGGATACGAAAGGAAGAAGAAACCTTGCTAGCATTTCATGACAAGACGAATTCCATCATCAATGAAAAGATCTATTATCATAAAATGTGTTACACAACAATCTCCTCAAAAGTTTTCAAAGGGAAAACTTTCTCTCTTCTCCAAATTATGCAAAAATGCTCTACAATGCTACACTATCTAGCTCTAATGCTCTACTACTCCAATGTCTAATCTAATTCTAATCTTTAATCGATTCTAATTTTCCTACTGCCTTACAAATGAGGGGGACTCCCCCTTTTATAGCTAGCCAGTCCCAAAGGGCGGCTAGGGTTACAATCAATAGAGTGGCAGTCGTGCCACCTCAGACCCTAAATAATATTGCCCTAAAAACCGCCACAGAGGAGAGTGGGGTAATAAATGCGCCATAATGTCCACCATCATCCTTCTAGAGGATTCCACTTGTAGACGCGTTCACACTGTTCTCGATCTTCTTTCTTGGCGTTGTTCTTTGAGCTTCCATCCTTTCTTCATCTTGAGTTTTGAAAATATTTCATCTTTGTCACTTGAGCTAACACTTAGCCAATTTCTTGCAACTTTTTCTTCCTTCGAAGTCGAAACTCATCTGGGATCACTTTCTTCATCATCTTAAGTCATCGTGCTTCCACTTCAAGTCATCGTGCTCTGGCCTCAACATTTCTCCTCCAAAACAAGCAAGGAGAGGGGTATTAGAATACTTCATGATATAAACTTAACTCACTTACCTGATTTTCATGCTTTGCTCTCCAAGCGTTCATCGCCAACTTTGTGTTCAAGTTCATGCCTTAGACAAACTTCATCTTTGGGAAATTCATTTCACCTGCTGGAGCTCTGATAACCTCGATTTTATTCAACTCCGGCTCTGGAGGACTATCTTTACGAAGGGTTTAAGCAAATTCACCTAGGCAGTTTCTTTCAAATTCATCGTCTGGAGGATTTCACCTTGAAAACATATTTCCTTCACACTTGCCTTAGAAAATTTTCAACTTTCCCTTAGGAAATACATCAACCTGGTGCCCACTTAAAATCTTCATCCCAAAATTCTCGACAAGCTGTGGAAGACCTTAAAATCAACTCC
>VDFB02366343.1:0-15484 GCA_007258455.2 Sequoia sempervirens | reverse complement strand
CCCTCATATGGGCGGAAGAACAACAGAAGGCATTTAATGAACTGAAGGACCGGTTGATCAGTTCACCCATACTGGCGTATCCAAATTGGAATAAGGAGTTTCATGTACATGTGGATGCCTCCAATATTGCCATTGGAGCAACACTAGCACAGGTGGGAGCACACGGGTTGGACCACCCAGTAATCTTTGCGAGTCGGCTACTTTCCAGAGCAGAGAGAAACTATAGCACTACCAAACGCAAAGAGCTGGTGATGGTCTACTCCGTACAAAAATTCAGGCATTACCTGCTAGCCACGCCGTTCACCTTTTATGTGGATCACCAAGCCTTAATGTATTTGGTGAATAAGCCGATAATTCAGGGTACAGTGAGCCAGTGGTGACTATTGCTCCAAGAATTCACATTTACTATCATCGTACGATCAGGGAAGAGTCACATGATCGCCAATCAATTATCAAGAATTCGGTCGGGTGAACCTGCCGAAGTGGGAGTGAACGAAGACTTTTCAGACGCACACCTGTTTCAAATTGCAGTACTCCCCTCATGGTATGAAAAGATTGGAGAATAATTGTCTACATCTACATTCCCGAAGGAGATGCCACTAGCCAAGAGAAGGAAGCTCGTACTGAAGAGTAAGACATTTCAGTTGATTAATGGCTTGTTGTATAAGATGGGGTCCAACCAGATCCTCTGAAGATGTGTCATAGAAGAGGAGATACCAGGTGTACTAAAGGAAGCACATGAGGGTCTGGCTGGTGGTCACATGGGCCCAGATGCTAAGGCCAGAAAAATTCTCTTGGCAAGCCTATGGTGGCCGACGATGCACACAGATGCTCGGGAGTGTGTGTTAGGCTGTGACACCTGCCAAAGGGTAGGAAAACCATTGAAGCGGGACTTTATGCCATTGTATCCATCCCAACCTCAGGACTTGTTCAAACATTGGGGGTTGGATTTTATTGGGCCATTGAAGGTGAGTCAATTACATCGGTGCCGATACATTGTGGTCGCCACAGAATACCTGACGAAGTGGGCCAAGGCTAGAGCATTGCCGGATAACACAGCTCAGAGTACGGCACGATTCATTTACGAGCAAATAGTGACGAGGTACGAGATTCCGATCCAGATTACGAGTGATCATGGGGGACACTTTGTCAACCACGTCATCCGACTGATGATGACGGACTTTCGGATCTTTCACAATCTATCAAGTCCATACTACCCACGAGCGAACGGCCAAGCAGAGACTACAAATAAAGTGTTAGTATCTATTATTCATAAGTCTTGTGGCATAGAGGAAGCTGACCAGGAGGAGAGACTACCAGTGGTCCTGTGGGCATACCGTACTACGTACAAGGTGACAACGGGGCACACACCCTTTCAATTGATGTATGGTCAGGAAGCGGTAGTACCCATGGAATACATGGTACCTAGCGTGAGAATAGCTGTGGAGAATCCGCTGGGTGATACAGAAAGTCTGAAGCAACGGCTATACCAACTTAAATAATTGGATGAACGGAGAATTATGGCACAATGGGCAACGGAGAAGGAAGTACTAGCACGATAAGCACCTTCGGCGAATGAATTTCCGGCCAGGACAGTTAGTTTTAAAGTATAATGGTCGTAACGAAATCAAGCCAGGGAAGTTTAAAGTTCATTGGTTAGGACCATTTAAGATTCGAGAAGTGTGTGACAATGGCTCTATAAAGCTTGAGAACTTGGATGGGTCACTACAACCCAAAGCAATTAACGAATCAAAATTGAAGTTGTATCAAGAAAGAAAAGAGGACACCATAGCAATCAACATGCTCGGCTACGCTACCAAGGAAGACTGGCCCATGCAGGAGGAAGCTCTGAGAGAACAAGACTGGGGCTTGGGAGGCCCCAGGTACGCAGCAGGAGTTTGGATGGAATCAGGCGTAGACCAGATTATTGAAGAAAGGTTGGTGCAGAAGAAAGTAGAAGGGATTGCAGTGCCTCAAGTGCACAAGCACCTGACTAATGCAATATTCGAGACACTCGCGCTCTGGCGACGAATGGGTGGACATTGGGGTTACGTTGCCCCATACGAAGGCATTAAGCGAGGATACCTGGCCAAAGAATTGGACAAAGAGGCACAGAAGAAAAAGGAGGAACAAGCAGCCAATGAACGAAGTATGTGCCAACTCAAGGGTAATGATGAAGAAGACGACGAATGGGACGACGAACAATGGGAGGCCTACTTCAGGAAGATAGCTCTTTGTTTAAAGATGGTGATAATGACGGAAGACGTGTTCGTTTTGTACCTGGATGGATACACAGAAGATGTACTTAAGCAAATGAGAAGAGAGAGAAGGAAAGTGTCGAGGATAAGAAAGATAGCAACAAAGGATGGCCTTTTGGAAAGTAATGCCCAACCCAACCGAGCCACCAACGGTATAAGGCGAGGAGGTTACATGGTACTAGCGCTACGGCGGGAGGTACATCGACGGCAGTTTTAAAGGTATTGGTCCTCCTCCATTGCTTCATAAGTGGTTTGATGTACAGTACGTAGGGACATGTTGTGAAGAAGAGTGTTATAAACGGCCCCCACATACGTGCAAATGGCATTATGCGTCTGAATTGAAGCTTAGGGAAGATGGCGGAGTGAGAAGAACGAAAAGGAAAGATGAAAAAGAGGAAATAAATAAATTGGAAGATGAATGGAGGAAAAATGAAGTGGAAGAGAAATGAAGAAAATCAAGAAACCGAAATGGAATGAAGAAAAATGGAATGAAATGGAAGGAAATTGACGAAGAGGAGGAAGATTAAAGTAAAGAAAATAAAAATCCTCCAGCTCCCAACCGCTAAGCAAGTCGTACGGCCAATTGGAAAAATTAAAAGGAAAAATAAAGTCCAACGAAAGCTTAAAAGCATCATAGTACAGCCAATTAAAGAAATTGCAAGGAGACTTAAAGTTTGGCAGAAGAATAAAATCGTACGACGATCTGGAGAGAGTAAAAGTTCGGCCAAAATTAAAAATTGTCAAGAATGCACAAGGGAGGGCGAAGTCGTACAGCATAAGTCTTGGCACTTGAGAATACAAAGCACACAGACAATCGCCAGAGGCAATAACCAGAAGGGCACCGTACGGCCAGGCAGGAGCACCGTACGGCCAGACAGGAGTATCGTACGGCCAGGCAAGAGCACCGTGCGACCAAGGAGAAGCATCATACTGTTGGGAACATTCATAGTCCGAATGAGAAAAACTACAACACGACTAGCAACAGGGTTTAACGTGGTACGGCGCCCATTATTCTTTCATGTAGTACGGCATCTTCAAGCATCTCACATCGTACGACATTCCTTAACTTTTTCAGTCGTACGACCTTATCTTCAATTCGTACGGCCTTGCCTTCAATCCGTACAGCCTTGTCTTCAATTCGTACGGCCTTGTCTTCAATTCGTGCAGCCTGTTACAGGTCTACAAATCGTACGGCCTTTTACAAGTCTGCAAATTGTCCAACACTCAGGTCATAGCGTACGGACTGAGCAGAGCATTATAGTACGGCATCACATAGTACAGCTGATTACTTGATTGGCGATTACTTCAATGCTTAGATCAAAATTGGAAGGAAATAGAAACTAGATTGGAATCACTTAGAGTAGACACCAAAATGGACAAATGGAAGAAAATTGTAAAATACAAGCCGAAGGTGGCAGCCGCAACAAAGAAAAAGAAAATGGAGACAGAAGGTGACGCTATGACATGGGAGAGTTTGACAGGCAATGAGTGTAAGCAGTGGTGGCAAAGCACGGCCGATGATCACACGTTAAAGATAGCTCACTAAAACATGCTCGAGTGGACAAGGCAGTATTGGTATCGTTCTTCAACGCCAGAGAATTTGAGCGTTGGTTGAAGGCCATGGTGGGCAATTATTGCAGGCACTCGCACAAGTCTGTTGTAGATTACAAAGGATGTCCAATTACAGTCTGCTTTTGGGCACAAGATTTTGAGCGAGTATTGGGCGTCCCAGCCACGGGAGCAGGAGTTAATAAACCAAGGAAAATGACCCAACAGCATAAAGAAGTCCTCATTAAACAGGACTGCCAAAATGATTTGACAGCCGAGGAAAGGGACACTATATGGAACGCAAGCAACAGAGGGCTTCGAAAGCACTACCTAGCGACTGTTGAATGGAAATGCCTACTGGATCTAATAAAATGTCGATTGACTGCTACCAACCGAGCATCAGACATCGCCCTCTGGGTGGTGGACTATGGTAGGGCTAAGTGTTGGCAGAGTTTATAATTCGGGACGCTTGCTCTCGAAACATATGAGGGAATGCTTGTCGCAGAGGCACAAGGCATTTTATATGGTCACCGGTAAATTTTATTCACGGTGTTCTACGCGAGGTGCAAAAGGTAAGATGGGGTTAGCTGCGCGACCTCTATCATTGGATTCAGGTTATAGCGGCAGACGGGCCTAGAATTAAAACAAGTTAAGCGAAAGTCTGGCCCGGCGGGGAAGAGAAGGAAGCATAAGAAACATGATTGGAAGAGGAAACATCAGCATCTGAGTAGAGTGAGGAAGAAGGGGAAGGGGAACCCATCGAGTTGTCATCCTCGACATCGGCTACTAGTTCACCTAAGGACAAGGAAGTGTCTGTAGCTGTAGGAGCGAAGGCACGGGTGGAAGTAGAGGAAGCATTGTTACCACAACTCCAACCTGCGGGATTCACCTTGCCAACACCACCAATGAGTGTGGGGAATCCACCGCCGGTGACTTTCACCCTTCCAGTGTCACCCATGGGCGTCGGGCGGACACTGAGAGTAGCACCTTCAGTGCCCAGAGAATTGCCAGGATGGGCGCCGCTTGTTGCATTCATACCGAGTTCGGCAGTTTCAGTGGAGCCATTGCTAGGAGGTGATGTGTTGCCAGAATCAGCAACTTCAGTGGAGATATTGCCAGAGCCAGGTTTGGCAACCCTCGGTGCTTCACCGGCAACCCATGTTACACAGCTGGGCGTTCCAACCATTGCGGAGCAGTCCACGGGGCGGTGGGGCGGATACGGCAAGGGGCAGGCTTCTATTACCAAAAGAGCACGAGTGGCTCGAATGATGATTGGTGGGATACGTGGGCTGTGCAAAGAGACACGAAGAGTTGGCTGGTGGTCTGGTGGGGAAGGCCTTATCAAACTAGGTAGAGTGAGATGGTGGGGCTTCTTTGAGAATGTATATGAAAGCGGCTTGTCGTGGGAAATGAACCCGATGGATGGGTCGGGGAAGCTTGGGGAGCCGAATAGTGAGAGACCAGAGGGATCAGAGGGAGCACTGCCAAAGCCTCTCACATGAGGGAGGACGACGAGGACAATGATTCCATAGAGTCTGGCGGGATGGTAGCGGAGATGTCGCAACCAGACCCATCAGATCCAGGGGGGACAGTACAACACTATGTGGAGGAACTAGAGCATATGGGACGATTGATAATTCGAGTGGGCCAGGTTTCTTGAGTGCTCAAGGTCGGCCGATCTCCTCTAGTGGGCCAGAAAGTGCAGCACATCCGCGGATTCGTGCAGATGGGGTGCGAGTCAGAGTTTACTCGTATATTCACCAGTGAGGGATGGCCCGTAGGCGAGACTCCTGCAATGCTGAGGGCATGGCGTGGTAAACCACCAAGGCTGGCAGGAAGGGATGTTGGGGTTCTAGAGAGTCTATATTACATTGAGCTCGCATTCCATGATGTTTTCTATCTCATGAAACGACAGGTGTTTTCCACGAAAGTCGCAATGTCACAGAAGGTAGAAGCATATAGACTTTTACAAAGGGTCAAGGATGAGTCTACCACCACAATGAAGAACATTCAAACAGAATTGGCAGAACAGACTCGGATAGCCAACGAAAGAGGAGCCCGAGTAGAGGCCTTGGAGGCCCAAGTGACTGCTTTGGAAGAAGAGGCGTGTCAGAAGGGGCAGGTTTGGGAGCAGAAAGTGAAGGCGTTAGAGGAGCAATTGGCCACAAGGAGCACGGAGGCAGACAAGGCCAAAAGCCAACTGATGGAGGCATCCTGTATTGTTAAAGCTACCAGGGAGAGAGAGATACTAGTCGACCGCCAACTCCGTATGCGTACAGAGGAAGTGAGGCGGTTGCGCGCACAACACTCTCGACGGCTACTCCAACATCGTCAGTACTTCCAGGGACGTCCTCACTTCCCCCTCCTTCTAAGTAGATTCACATGTTGTATTATTCCCTTTGGGTTGTCTGGTCGTCTAGAAGACGACTTCTTTTGTTGGGGGGATGATGTAAATTGTAGTTGTCTTTACTTTTGTTGTAGTCGGCTGTAGTCGGTCGTAGCGTAGTTTGGTTATGTTAATAAGACTATAGATAGTGGGAATAATGAATGTAATAAATGTCATGTGTATTCGGGTAACTAAGTCCCGATTAGTGGTAACGGGATGTTATGAAGCATCACGACGGTTGGTTGCTCAACCACCACCGAAGCAATTTATGTACTCAGTTTTTGTAGTCAGAAAGATATTATGGTGATCTTGGTTGATAGTGCTGCTGATATTTCTATGACTGTACATGGTGATAATTTCTGGAAATGAATAGAAGCATCTCTTATTTGTTGGTTGAAAATTTGGTATTCTTGTGAAAGTATACAAAATTGTGGTTTCAATCACAGCACGTGAGTTTAAACTCTCCTAATTAAGGGAAGGCTCCCCCTTTAACTAAATAAAACTAAATGGGTAGGACAGCAATCATTCCTCTTATTTCAGGAAAGATTATGTTCTTTTCTCTTCTCATAAAAGAAATAGTAAAAGTTGATAAAACTTATTACAGCAGCTATGCAGTGGAATTAGGAAAGAGAAAATAAAGTTTCCTGAAAGCGCAAAGACTTCCGTTACTTCCTCCGAGACGAGAAAACAATCAATAAGCACAAAGTCTTGAAGAATGAGATCTTATCTACCCTTTTCAGAATGATTACTTAATGAAAATATACAACATAAAACAGCGCAAAGTCTGTAACTATGAAGTATCTATTAACTATTCTAGATGAGAATTAATACGAGCACAAAGACTTGCAATTGTTCTACATTTCTAATACTAACTATAAATTCAATTTTCACATTTACAGCACAAAGACTGCAGATATTTAAATTGAATCTCTCTTCAGCAATATTCCACAATTCTCAAGTAGTTACAAAATGATGCTCCAAAATGACATAAGAACATGAAGGATGCAAAATAAGAATTCAACTCAAAGTCTGAAATTCCAACTTCTTGATATTACTTGAAAATTCACAATATTAACTATAAAGCTCAAAGACTTTATGAGTATAAAATTTTGCAGAGTTTTTTTGCTTGCCAAAAAGATAAAAGATTACAATAGACCCTCTCAAGTATTTATAGGAGAGAGGTCTGGAGAAAAAGGTGAGAGGATCTCAACAAACTTGAGAAAATCTCTCAACCGATAACTAATTGCAATTGACTTATTCAAAATTACAATCCAAATTGTGATTTGTTTTGTAAGATTTTACATGTAATTACATTTTTCAAAATTGTAAGGAAAGAACACTTGCAATTGCAAAACTTGTTTTTACATATACTTTGTCGAAAGTAAAATACATAATTGAAATTATTTTAAGTGTCCAAGACACGACTCTAACTACATCATCCTTCATCTGTGATGATCTTCATGCTGCTTCAGGATTTTAGAACTTGAAGTATTCAGGATTGGTGAAGAGATCTCGAACTTGGAACGAGAATTTGCATTCTTAATGATCTTTGTATCCTTGGCGAACTTCAACCTTATCACAGGCTTGGAGTAGTACCATTTCTTTAGGAAGTTCTTCTCTTCGTTGCGTCCTTTTTCCATGCTTGATTCACTTTGTCCCTAGATGGTTTCATGAGGATTATTGACCTTCGAGCTGCTCCATGAATTATTGTTGTATCTCTTCTTCTTTTGTTCACTGATGAAGAACCCATAACACCTTATTCAAGATGAAATTGTTATAAAACAATGCTCATGCCTTGATTTATTGGTTTGATAGATCATGTGTGTAAACAAGACTAAAAAGGGAAGGGATAATTTGATACAAAAATGGGCTCACAAGTGAATTTCGGGTTTTTTGATGCTGACAGCAAGTAAGGTATAATCGGGATTTTGGGAAGCCATTGCAAGTTTAAGTGCAAAGTGGGAAAAATAGGAAACCATTGCAAGTTTATTTCCTTGTGCTAACTTGTAGTTGCATTTTAGACAAAAATGCCCTACTTGCAATTGATTGGAAAAATCCCGATTTGCTTTCTAGGGCATTTTTATTCTTTTCTTCTTTTCTAGAAAATGGTAATGAGATGGAATGAAATGTGAATGGAATGAACGAAAGGAGAATGAAAATGTATGACGGATGAAATGAAGGGCAGAAATGGAGGAAAAACATCCTTTTTATTAAAATGAAGAAAATGCATTTCCAATAATGAAAAAAAGCATTTTAATACAAGACGTTTTCAATGGATATGGCGAATGAAGGAAAGAGAAAAAACGTTTTTATGAATGAAGGGCCTATGAAGTGGAAAAACGCGTTTTCAGCCATATATTTTTTATAATATTGTTATCCTGAATTTTTGACTCGTTTTAAAAATTTGGATAACCAATCAAAATTTTCATAAAATTTGAGACTTTTCTTCTCTAAGGCACGCATTACGAGGTGCAAAGAGTGACAAATCTCGGTTTTAGGTTTATTAACCTTTGGGCTACTCTTTTTCTCCCTTTTGTTTCCGTTTTCGTCAATTTCTGAGTCATTTTTAGTGTCTTTTTGACCAAATTCGGGTTTTTAGAGCAACTCAGCAAAAGGGAAATTTTGACTTAAAAGCAAAATTGTTAAAGCTCTTCAAAAACCCGAATTTGCTTAAGAGTCTTTATTTTTGACAAAAAGCAAAATTGCTATGTGGCTTTAAAAGTCCGATTTGCTTTATGCAAAATTGCTACTTGATCAAAAAGACCCGATTTTGCAAAAAGAACTTGTTATGACTTTTAAAAAAAAAACCCGATTCATGTTTTTATTGACATTTTTCATTGCCAAAAGCTTCAGAAAGTCCGACGCCTTTCTGTTTCAAGCTAGTTGAGTTCTATTTGGTTTCTTTTCCCTGTTTCATGGAGGTTCCATCAATCTAAGAGCTTGAAAATCGGATTTTTTTTCAGTAAATAGTCATTGCTCTTCCATTTTCTCAATCGCGCCTAGGGTTTCTCCATTGTTACTCTTACTTGCGAACTTGTTTTCAGGTATGTTTTTGTTTCTTTGTCTTTTTCTTTACATTTTCTGTTACTTATCATTTTATGTTAAACGTCATTATCATTTATGTATTACGTTTCACATTTTATGTCTTTTTCTAACAACGCATTTTTGTTTTTACATGTTTTTATACTCTTATCTGTCTTTGTCAAAACCAGATTATATATATTTGTTTGTATTTGTTTTTCTTTTTACAAAAATGCGTTGTTATTATCTATCATTATACGCCCTCCGTTTTCATTTATATTTAACCCGCTTTCATCATATCCCACGCGCCCTCCGTTTCTCTTCATCCCATCCAAATTCGCCTTTCATTATTCTTCCATACGTCTTCATCCTTAAACTTCATATAACGTATTTTCCATTTTTCGCCTTATACACTGAAAACGTGTTTTTCATTTTACCATTCATTCCAACAATAAAGTTGTTACTAGTTCCATTTTGTTTCCATTCGTCCACCTCAAATCTTTCATTACAAAGTTACAAGTTTCAGCTTTCATTCACATTTCGGGTTTTTAGCTCAAAAATGCATTTCGGGATTTGCAGTTGGAATTACAATTTTCAAAATTGCAAAATTATAAAAATTGTTAATTCCAACTGTCTTTTGTAAAAATTGCTGAAGCTCTTTAAAATCCCGAAATTACAAAAAGCAGAAATTGCTAAAGCATCAAAAAGTTCTGAAATTGTTGAAGTCATTTAAAAACCCGAAATGCCTTAAAAAGCACAAAAGTTGATCTTTTTTGGGCGAAATTCCAAATCCAAGCCAAAAAACCTCTTCGTCTTGCTGTTTCAAGAAGACAAGATGTTGTTTTTGACTGCCATCATCCCATCAAACTCCGAATTCGTCCTCACCATCCGCTTTCCATCATTTTTCTAAAGACCATTTCATTGTCCTAGGGTTTGAGTTTCACCATGTCCACTCACGTTGATGCTGATGATGTTCTAACCTTATGGGGTTTTCACCGCAGTCTTGCAGATTCCTGTTCAATGACAGACGAGCCAACTTCTTCTAAAAGCAAAAAGATGAAATACAAGTTTGATAAATATCAGAATGAGATTTCTCCATCTCATGTGGTTTCGAATATCGATGAGATCAAGGACACAGAAATTGGGCATATTGATATGTCCGAGTTTCTTGGGAGAGCCGAGAAATCTACTTCTTCTGACATGCAGAAATTGCTGAGGAGTCATATTCATCTGGTGTCTTCTTTTCCTGTTGCTGCCCTTGAGCCAGAATTCGTCCTTGCGTGTGCAGCACACTTTGATAGAGAATCTAGAACTATCAAGGACGATGATGGCAACATGGTTATCAGACTTGATGCTGAAACAATCAACAGAGTTTTCAGAGTTCCTGATGCCACTACATATTCAGAGATCTCATTGAAGAGTGCTCATAGACATTTTGAGCAGAAAAAGAGTGATTGTATCAGACATATCAATTCTAAGTGGCTTCTCAAATCACGACCTTGTGTGACCCGGATACCCAAGTTGTATCGGTCTGATTTTAAGGAAGAAATTAATGATATGATCACTCTTCTGAGCAGAATAGCAGGGTTGAAGGTTTCTAGTGTGTTTGAAAACTGGATGTATAAGTTCATGGTGGTTATTAGAAAAGCACAGCATCCAATTTTCTGGGGTGAAATAATCAGTGACAGTTTGTGTGAACAGCTTGCACAAGTCCCTACCACTCTTACCTTCTACATGAACTCATACTTGGTTTATATAGCAGCTTCGTTGAGGCATTTTCCAGGCCTATCTCCTAAAGGTGACAGATCATTGGTGCCTGTATGGGAATATTATGACCAGCTGACTTTTATTCCAAGTCGAGCGCATTATAGAAGAGTTCAAGATGCTTTCTTTGGTTATTTTATGTGTTTATTTGACAAAGCATTAGCAAATAACAGGGTATCTGAGGCGGCTTGGAATAAAGTAAATGAGTATGGCTGCTTATTTCTTCAATTCCCTACCTTCACTTATATGAGAGTCGGCTGCTTTGAAGACCAACCTTATATGCTTCCAAGGTATCCGACTGATAAGATTATTTTGATGGAGCTAGGAAGGCAGTTGATGACAGTGCATGCACGTCAAGTTTCACAACACAAGACTGGAGTCAGTATTTCATCACATAATCCATTGGTAATTGGGAGGTATTCTTTGACAACTTCTTCAAGAGCCAAAGCAATGGAAACTGAACTTCAGGAGATAACATTAAAAAGATTCCAGGCAAGAGTGGATTTTGATTATAGAAGGATGAAAGATAAAATTAAAAGAGCTTTCACTCATGTTCACCGCATTGAAGACATTTGGGCAGACCTCCGGACAGAAAAGGATATATACAAAATGGATTATTGCAGGCTTACATTGGAGCAAATTATTGATCTAAATCTGACCTTAATTCCAGAAGGTGTAATTGATGATAGGCAGATTTTAGATCCTGAATATGAAGAACAAGGAGTTGCTAATGCCCCCATTCCTGCAATCCAGTGGTCTCAAAAGGAATCTGTCTCTATCTTTGATAGATTTCAATCAGTCTTGGCAAACACCAACGCTTGGCTCAAAAGCACAGGTGTTAAGACTGTTAAAATCAAAGTTAGGGCTGAAGATGATCCAGCTGGTCCTAAAGGTTTGAAGTCAGAAATTAGAGAGCAATCAAAAGAAGGAGCTTCTTCTTCGGGTACTAGAATTAAGTTGAAGGTAAGCCGAGCTGCAAAACAACCATTGGAAAGGGAAACATTAAAGGAAAAGAAGTCAATCAAATGCAGATTCAGGTTTTGGATCAGCAAGAAGAAGACGAGGTTCTTGAGACCTCTACCATTCTAAGTGAGATAACTCCTCACATTGAAGCTCCAATACCAGAATCAGCCATATCTCCTATGTCCCCTATCGACAGTGATGTTGATTCCTTCTCCACGGTATTTGTTCCTTCTATACCACCTCAAGAGACTAGTCATCAATCTTCATCAATAGTGAATACTCCCGTAAGAAGCTTGCCCAATAACTTGGAGAGTATCTTTGATGTAAATCCAATCTTTCCAGTCATGTCAGAAATAACTCTTCCAGAGATTGATACATCTGTAACAAGCTTTGATTGTTTCATGGCCAATCCTAGTTGTAATTTGTCTTCTGAGCAAAACATAGTTGCTGTACAAACCGAGGCACCTCCTAGAATTTCTGTTGTAACACAAAGTGAGACTGCAGTTGCTATTTCAGATGTGACAACCTTGGATCTTCCTCCATGGTTGAATTCAATTGCTCCAAAAAGAAAGAAACAAGCAGTGTCTCCTGATATTTTTGATTTCCAAAAATTGAAGAAATCGAAACCAATGGTTGCAAAGAAAGCAAAAACAGTCTCACAAGTATTTGTTGACAGCAATAGAATGAAATATGTTGAGATTGCAGAGCCTCTTGTTGATAAACCACATGAAGAGATGCAAGTGTCTGATTACAGATTTACTAGGGTGGAATTGGGCAAGCAGACTCATGCTAATATGATGCAAGATGCTCAGAGTTCAGTAACAATTCTGACACAAAGCTATAATGAACTTCTAGCTAAAAAGGAAAAGCTCAAAGAAGACAATGCTCAGCTGGTTTCAGTTATTCAAAGGATTACAGGATCATCAGAAGCAGTTGATTCTCTATCTACAGCTCCTCCTAATGAATCAGTTAGGCAATTAGAAAGAATTGCACAAAAGGCCAAAGCAGTTGATTCATGGATAACTCAGCTGATTGATCAAAGCATTCCAATGATTGAGAAGACCTTGCAAGTTCTCAAAAATGTCAAAATAGCCAAAATAAAGCTAAATCAGACTTTGGAAGCTTTCAAGCAAAGTTTGGAATCGCTTGAAAAAGATTTAAAAATCTGGCATGAGATAGATCAAGTCAAGTTACAAATTCTATGCAGCAACTCGATCTTGCCAAACAGAGAGAAGTACATAGAATTTGAAGAACTTATGACAAACAAGTCGTTGGTCATTCAAGATCTTATCAAAGATATCCAGGCCACTTTAGAAATGAATGATGAAGTTCAGCAGGATATTCTTTCAAATTTTGAAAAGATCTCTTGTACAGTTTTGAATCAAAAAGATGAATTACTTGCAGCTGATTTAGTTACTACAGAAATGGCAGCCAATCTTCATCAACAAATGGAATCAGAGCAGTTTTCTATGGATTCAATTCATAAGCTTGTTAATCATCAAATAATCCTTGAGAAAATGCAAACTACTTATGAAGAGCATAGACTAGCGGCAATCAAATACTTTGATGTAATCTTGAAGACAGTTGCAGTAGCCAAGAACACATTGGGCCCAGATCCGAATGAATTGCAAACAATCATCAGCAAATTCTTATCTTTCAAAGATAGGAATGAAACAAATTAAAATTTTAGGTTGTTTTATGTATTTTACTTTCGACAAAATATATGTAAAAACAAATTTTGCAATTGCAAGTGTTCTTTCCTTGCAGTTTTGAAAAATGTAATTACATGTAAAATCTTACAAGACAGATCACAATTTGGATTGTAATTTTGAATAAGTCAATTGCAATTAGTTATCGGTTGAGAGATTTTCTCAAGTTTGTTGAGATCCTCCCACCTTTTTCTCCAGACCTTCCTCCTATAAATACTTGAGGGGTCTATTGTAATAGATATCTTTTTAGCAAGCAAGAAAACTCTGCAGAAATTTATACTCATAAAGTCTTTGAGCTTTATAGTTGAATATTGTGAATTTTCAAGTAATATCAAGAAGCTAGAATTTCAAACTTTGAGCTAAATTCTCGTTTTGCATCCTTCATGTTCTTATGTCATTTTGGAGCATTATTTTGTGACTACTTGAAAATTGTGGAATATTGCTGAAGAGAGATTCGATTTAAATATCTACAGTCTTTGTGCTGTAAATGTGAAGATTGAATTCATAGTTAGTATTAGAAATTGAGAAGAATTATAAGTCTTTGTGCTCGTAGTAGTTCTCATTTAGAGTAATCAAAAGATACATCGTAGTTACAGACTTTGTGCTGTTTCGTGTTGTATGTTTTCATTTAGTAATTATTCTGAAAAAGGGTAGATAGGATCTCATTCCTCAAGACTTTGTGCTTATTGGTTGTTTTCCCGTCCCGGAGGAAGTAACGGAAGTCTTTGCGCTTTCAGGAAACTTTATTTCCTCTTTCTTAATTTCACTGCATAGCTGTTGTAATAAGTTTCATCCACTTATACTGTTTCTTTTCTGTGAAGAGAGAAGAACGTAATCTTTCCTGAAATAAGAGGAACGATTGCTGTCCTACCCATATCAGTTTTATTTAGTTAAAGGGGGAGCCTTCCCTAAATTAGGAGCGTTTAATCTCACGTGCTGTGGTTGAAATCACTATTTTGTATACTTTTCGCGAATACAAAATTTCCAACCAACAAATATGCAATCTCAATCTCCATAGAAAGGCAACCCAAGAACAAAATATTTAAAACAACAAAAACAGAAAAATAAAAAGCGCCTTGAACAAACTCAAATCTGCAAAAATAGGGCAATGGTAGAGCAAAAATGGGGAATTTAATAAAGTTGCAGACCTTGCCAAGTGTTCTTCATGCCAAAATATCTTCAATCGGGGTACATATGAGCAAGAGCAAGCTACAAAATTCACAAAAACACTTGCAAAACTCATTTCGGGTTTTTTGATGCTCATTGCAAGTGAAAAATATAACAAATAACTTCAAAAATGCCTTTTACTTGCATTTCGGGTTTTTAGAGACTCATTGCAATTTTACATTTTGTCAAATAGAAGAAATCGGACCTTTTAGCTCATTTGACAATTTCATTTTAATAAAAATAGGTATTTTTAGACAACTTAAGCAAAATCGGAACTTTTGGAAGTTTTAGCAATTTTGCATAAGGCAGTCGGGATTTTTTGGACATTTAGCAATTTTCGGGATTTTTTGGACATTTAGCAATTTTCGGGATTTTTTGGACATTTAGCAATTTTCGGGATTTTTGGGACATTTAGCAATTTTGCTCTTAGGCTTAAATTTCCCTATTCTGCTGAGTTGCCTAAAAAACCCGAAATTGGTCAAAAAGACACTTAAAATGACTCAGAATTTCACGAAAAACGGACGAGTGAGTGAAAAATGTTAGCCAAAAGGAGTATAGACCCAAAACTGAAATTTTCTAACCTTTGCACCTCGTAAAATGTGCCTTAGAAGAGAAAATCTTCAAATTTTATCAAAATTTTGATAGGTTATCCCAATTTTTAACAAGTC
>VDFB02366342.1:0-57202 GCA_007258455.2 Sequoia sempervirens | reverse complement strand
TTCCTACAGGTGGCCTGGGCTGTTGGGCCTATTCTCATTCTTTGGAACCTTTGGTTGGAGAGGAACCATAGAGTCTTTTGCGGTTCCAATTTGGGAAATCTTCAATTGTGGAAGAAAATAATTAGCAAGCTTCAGGAGACTATTTCGGCTAAGTGTGACATGCCTAAAAATCTTGACCCTGGTGATCTAGATATTGTGCAGAATTTGAGCTTGAGGGATAGTAGCAGGGGCTGCTTTGCTGGCAGAAGACCTCGTCAGGTTCGGAAATGGGTATGTTGAGATGGGAGAAACACGAGGGGTCCTAAAAGACAATAATCGATGGGTTTCCTCGTGGGGAACCTCGCCATGTCAGGTGTGGGGGTATTGGTGGCAGAGGTAACGATGGTGGGGCGGTTTTTGTCTTCTCTAGTTACAAAGGGCAGCATTCTAATAATCTGATGGAGGCCCTTGCTATTAAGATTGCTGTTGAGCGTGGATGCTCTTTAGGTTGGAGGAGGATCATTTGTGAGTTGGATTCTCAGATTGTTGTGGATTTGCTGAACAACCAAAGGTTGGATGATGTTAGTTGGCAGTTGGCTTCTGTGGGTAGACAAATTCTGAGTCTTTGCAGCTCCTTGGAGTCTGTCTCCTTTTGTCATATCCCTAGAGAGTGGAACAAAGTGGCCGATTGTCTGGCGAAGTGGGCCTCCAAGAATGTGGATGGCTGGGATATTAGTGGAAAGGATGAGCTTCCTTCTAATTATCTTGGGACCCTGGAGAGGTTATTAGTGGACATGAATAGGTAGTGTTGTTGTTGGTTGGTCTGGTGGTGGTCTTGCTTTGGTGGGCCTCTGGCCTTTGCTTTGTACTCTGGTTTTGATTGAATAAATTTTTTACCCCTTTTTATAAAAAAAAAAAAAAAGATTCCAAGCTCACACCATTATCGCCCCTGCCCTCGCCATACATGCAAAACAAACGAGTTTTGAAAGATGTTGATGCTGCAAATGTTTTGATATATATGATGCACATAATATTAAAGTATGGAGAGGTGTGAAAGTTGTTTAACAAAGAACATCAAATGAATGTGATCTTCATGAATGTGAGGCTCGCATAATTCATTTGAAACAACACGATTCCTTTCACCAAAAATAGACTCCACATCAAACAACATTAGATGCAATAAAATCTTTAGGATACCACTATGTAGAAATGTTAGGAGAAATAAATATGATTTCAAAATAAAGAAAAAAACTGTCTATCAACAAGCCATCACTGCCTCCATATCTTGACCTGAAATTAAAAAAAAACATATACCCAGAATATGCAACTTAATAGAATAATTGCTCTAAAAGAAAATAAGAAAGATGTTGCTAGAAAATTAAAGATTCATTTCACAGCCAGAAATTCACGTCGGGTTCACCATTTTGTTTATGCTAAAACTAAAAAAGCTGATTTAAAGCTATAAACCCAAAATCAAAATCTAGCATATCGTCAATGAAGCTTTTCTAAATGAACACAAATGCAAAAATGTAAATTATGCAAAACCAAAGTACATGCATTCAAAAGAAAACTAACTCCATTGTTTTCCTATTCACCAAGATCTTGATTTATGCATTTGGTGCTCAGATTTTCACAAGCACAAATGCAACAAGAAGCTATGATGAGCGGAAGAAAGGATTGTATGATCAAAATTGAATGTGATTTTTGGTGAGAAGAGAGGGTTTATATAGATGTCCTCACGATAAATCCGAGTTATGGGAGAAATGTGGGAGTGCAATTTGGAGAAATTGACAATTATCCCATATTGTTTAATCAAATGAAATTGATTGAAATAAAAGAAATAAATGGGAGATTTTATGATATAATGGAGGTTTAGGAGTTTAGAATAAAATTAGATTTGCGAATTAATGAATGATTTAATGGATTTATGTATTTAAATGATTTAATGAAATATATAAATGGATGCAGATTAATGTGAATGTATGTATGGATAATTTAATAATAATGTGAATAGAGTATTATGAAATGGATAAATGATTGTGCGAATGGATAAATGCTTATAAGATTTTAATTAAATTTAAGCGAATTAATGAATGATTGTCAAAACTTTTTTTGAGTGTCTACAACTGCATTATTGGAAAATTCTTGGAGATGTTTCCTCACACCAATCATTTTTTGTATTCACTTGACTTTGACAATTGACACTGCTTCCATTTTCTCCCATCCACCCACTTCTAGCCAAGTTATAAATAGCACGCCTCAACTATCAATGTATTTACTGCAAACTCTGAATCTTTCGAGGGAGATTGCAGTCTAGGAAAGAGTTAAGTACTGTGATGCATTCTTCATCACTTTTTGTGAAGATAGGTCAATGATAGATTTGTTTTAATTTGATGATTTTTTTTTTTTGGTTTTGAAAATATTATGATGATTTGATTAATTATTTTTTAAATAATTAATCATTCAAATTTAAAGCTCAATACAATTCAATTGAACTAAAAAATCTAGAAGTAGAGATCTATTTCCCTGCCAACCTATTAAAAGATATAAATCAAGAGCTTTTGTACTTCAAAATATTTTATGATTTTTTTGAAACTAGAATGTCCTTTAATTTTAAAAAATGAAATGATCTGCATGCAAAAAATAAAAAATAATATGGAAAGGTTGCTTTTATATTTAAATATTATTTTTTTAATTTATTTTAAAACTACAATTAGTAATTGTTAAATTATTTTATTAAACATTACTTTTTAAAATTTTAAATGATAAATTAGATAAATATTAGTTTATAAAAATAGAAAGATTTATTTTATATGAAATGATTTGCATGCAAAGAAGAAACAATAAAATAGAAAGGTTTCTTTTATATTTAAATATTACTTTTTAAATTTATTCTAAAGCTACAATTAGTAATTGTTAAATTGTTGTGTATCTATGTAACTAATGAGAATTCTATATCTTCTATTGTGCAGTTGCTATTGTATATTTTTTTGATGTTGGGGTTGTTGTGCAACCAACTCTTAATGTAATTGTTGTTGTTTTTTTTGTTGCTGTTGTGTAGCTCTAGATATTTGCAATTGATTCTCTTATTCCTATAAAAAAAGATAAACAAATTGAATCACTTTAAATAATTCTTTTTATTCACATCTCATCATTGTTGGCCTATTTTGAGTAGCATTTTGTAATTTTTTGTTGCAACTGTTGTTATTTACGTAAATGTTTCTTCTTAATTGCTAGTTATATCTTACAGTTTTTAACTACAATCTATTTGTAATCTGCCTTTTAAATAATAAAAAAGTCTTCTTATTCAACACATACATATTATTCAAGCTTTACTAATTAATAAAATTACAAGTATGATAAAATATTTTCAATTAAATTTCATCATTTGTTCTTTTCTTGTCTGAATTTAACCACTATGTGGAAACAACCTACTATAATTAATGTTAGAGATAAAATTATTCTTGGCTAGGGCATTAGCCAATTCCATCTAAATAATGAGATGTTATTTAGAGTCGAGCTTCTCATCACAACTAATGAAAATCAAATGCCTAGTCAAAAATTTTGTATGTTTACGCTGAGAGGCGCTTCCTACAATCACAACACAAGTTGAGCTAAAAGATTCTATGTACACAAAAACTCGAGATTAAATCTCAAAATAATAACAAATATTCACCATCAAATCATAAAAACATGATAAAACGAATAAACTAATGACAGTTAAAAAACAAAAACGTAACAATGGTGGTAAGAAATGAATAAACAAAGGCGATTGTAGTGGAATAAATGAAAGGACTCCTATTTTGATGAAAGTGTATGCCGTGTGACGGTTGATTTGACTATTTTAGGGTGGGGTCCCATGGAGGGGCTTCAGGATCTACTTTTCAGGGGCAGGGGGTTCCATGAAGCAAAAAAAAAATTACTACAAGATTAATTGGAATATTTTCCTCAAAAATAGCAGCCCCTACCTTTTAGGACTGTAGATTTGAGGGGGTGAAAATGGGGTGGGGCTAGAGATTGCTCCTACAATTTAGGGATTTTATCTACCATTTGTCAATCATCTCATGTTTTAAATTCCCACAAAAAAAAGAGAGAAAATTATGTATATTTAAGCTCTGCATTGTCAAGTTGATGAGACCACCAACTTCCTTAAAATTCGAAGTTTAACTTTTTAAGTTGAATTTCACTACTAAGTTCATGGGGTCACCAACTTAAAAATATTCCTAAAAATTCTTAGCAGCACTCGTTGAAACTTTTTAGGAAGCCCCCCTCCATGGGACCCCACCCTTAGCTATTTTTAATTCCCCGGTAAGTCGACCTGCCTAAGGTATCACACACACCACATAAAATACCTCTAGAGGAGCCTATAATTATTAGTAGCTTAATTTTTTTTCGCTTTTCATGCTAAAAACATTTTTTTATGTTTTTTTATGTTTTTTGTTTTACTTTATTTTTAGTTTTTGAAGGTTGTCCCATAAATCACGGTATTTGTGCAACGTGTTTTCACGTCAAATTAAATTGAGCTAATTTTTTAATTAACTACTGCATCCAATTTTATTATAAAAAATACTATTAATATTTAAATATAAATAAATATATTGAATTTATTTAACATTATTTAAAATTATAAAAATAATAATCCAAATCCTTAATCAAATACAATTATTAATATATAATAATAATCAAGTGACAACAACATAATATTAAGTATAATAATTTTAGTGACATTTTATAAATTAATAATAATAATTACAATTTAATTCATCTTTTAATAAAATTTTAACTTTTTATTATTTTAGAGTAATGTGTGACAATAATCTTTGGCCTACTATTTTAGCTTCCTAGTCACTTCATTCATCTAATATCCTGCAATTGACATTCTGTCAAATAGTTTGCATATACTATACTCTACATATGACAATTGTAACATCCTATAAAATCCCCCTTTCTATGATGAAGGTCCATACCCTATTTCAAAGCTCCGCCCGCTTAAGGTATCATGCACACCACATAAAATACCTATAGAGGAGCCTAAAATTATTAGTAGCTTAATTTTTTTTGGTTTTTCCTCTAAAAACATTTTTTTTATGTTTTTTTTACTTTTTTGTTTTATTTTATTTTTAGTTTCTCAAGGCTCTCCCATAAATCACGGTATTTGTGCAATGTGTTTTCACGTCGAATTAAATTGAGGTAATTTTTTAATTAACTACTGCATCCAATTTTATTATAAAAAATACTTTTAATATTTAAATATAAATAAATATATTGAATTTATTTAACATTATTAAAAATTATAAAAAAAATAATTGAAATCCTTAATCAAATAAAATTATTAATATATAATAATAATCAAGTGACAAGAACATAATATTAAGTATAATAATTTTAATAACATTTTATAAATTAATAATAATAATTACAATTTAATTCATCTTTTAATAAATTTCTAACTTTTTTATTATTTTAGAGTAATGTGTGACAATAATCTTCAGCCTACTATTTTAGCCGCCTAGTCACTTAATTCATTTAATATCCTGCAATCTTTAGCCGCCTAGTCACTTAATTCATCTAATATCCTACAATCAACATTCTGTCAAACAGTTTGCATATACTATACTCTGCATACGACAGTTGTAACTTCCTATAAAATCCCTCTTTCTATGATGAAGGTCCATACCCTGTTCCAAAGCTCCGCCCACCTAAGGTATCACACACACCACATAAAATACCTCTAGAGGAGCCTACAATTATTAGTAGCTTAATTTTTTTTGTTTTTCTTGCTAAAAACATTTTTTATGTTTTTTTCTTTTTTGTTTTATTTTATTTTTAGTTTCTCAAAATTACTATTAGTATTTAAATATAAATAAATATATTGAATTTATTTAACATTATTAAAAATTATAAAAATATTAATCCAAATCCTTAATCAAATACAATTATTAATATATAATAAAAATCAAGTGACAACAACATAATATTAAGTATAATAATTTTAATAAAATTTTATAAATTAATAATAATAATTACAATTTAATTCATCTTTTAATAAAATTCTAACTTTTTATTATTTTAGAGTAATTTTTGACAATAATCTTTGGCCTGCTATTTTAGCCGCCTAGTCACTTAATTCATCTAATATCCTGCAATCGACATTTTGTCAAATAGTTTGCATATACTATACTCTGACATCCTATAAAATCCCCCTTTCTATGATGAAGGTCCATACCCTGTTCCAAAGCTTCGCCCACCTAAGATATCACACACACCACATAAAATACCTCTAGAGGAGCCTACAATTATTAGTAGCTTAATTTTTTTCGTTTTTCCTGCTAAAAACATTGTTTATGTTTTTTTTTGCTTTTTTGTTTTATTTTATTTTTAGTTTCTCAAGGTTGTCCCATTAATCACGTTATTTGTGCAACGTGTTTTCACATTGAATTAAATTGAGGTAATTTTTTATTAACTGTTGTGTCCAATTTTATTATAAAAAATACTATTAATATTTAAATATAAATAAATATAATGAGTTTATTTAACATTATTAAAAATTATAAAAATAATAATCCAAATCCTTAATCAAATAAAATTATTAATATAGAATAATAATCAAGTGACAAGAACATAATATTAAGTATAATAATTTTAATAACATTTTATAAATTAATAATAATAATTACAATTTAATTCATCTTTTAATAAAATTATAACTTTTTATTATTTTAGAGTAATGTGTGACAATAATCTTTCGCCTACTATTTTGGCCACCTAGTCACTTAATTCATTTAATAACCTGCAATCTTTAGCCGCCTAGTCACTTAATTCATCTAATATCCTGCAATCGACATTCTATCAAACAGTTTGCATATACTATACTCTGCACACGACAGTTGTAACATCCTATAAAATCCTTCTTTCTATGATGAAGGTCCATACCCTATTCCAAAGGGAGCCTACAATTATTAGTAGCTTAATTTTTTTTGGTTTTTCCTACTAAAAACATTTTTTATGTTTTTTTTGCTATTTTGTTTTACTTTATTTTTAGTTTCTCAAGGTTGTCCCATAAATCACAGTATTTGTGCAACGTATTTTCACGTCAAATTAAATTGAAGTAATTTTTTAATTAACTACTGCATCCAATTTAATTATAAAAAATACTATTAGTATTTAAATATAAATAAATATATTGAATTTATTTAACATTATTTAAAATTATAAAAATACTAATCCAAATTCTTAATCAAATTAAATTATTAATATATAATAATAATCAAGTGACAACAACATAATATTAAGTATAATAATTTTAATAACATTTTATAAATTAATAATAATAATTACAATTTAATTCATCTTTTAATAAAATTCTAACTTTTTATTATTTTAGAGTAATGTGTGACAATAATCTTTGGCCTACTATTTTAGCCGCCTAGTCACTTAATTCATCTAATATCCTCTAATCGACATTCTGTCAAATAGTTTGTGTATACTATACTCTGCATACAATAGTTGTAACATCCTATAAAATCCCCCTTTCTATGATGAAGGTCCATACCCTGTTCCAAAGCTCTGCCCGCCTATGGTATCATGCACACTACATAAAATACCTTAGAGGAGCCTACAATTATTAGTAGCTTAATTTTTTTTGGTTTTAACATTGTTTATGTTTTTTTGCTTTTTTGTTTTATTTTATTTTTAGTTTCTCAAGGTTGTCCCATAAATCATGGTATTTGTGCAATGTGTTTTCATGTCGAATTAAATTGAGGTAATTTTTTAATTAACTACTACATCCAATTTTATTATAAAAATAACTATTAATATTTAAATATAAATAAATATATTGAATTTATTTAACATTATTAAAAATTATAAAAATAATAATCCAAATCCTTAATCAAATACAATTATTAATATATAATAATAATCAAGTGACAACAACATAATATTAAGTATAATAATTTTAATAACATTTTATAAAATAATAATAATAATTACAATTTAATTCATCTTTTAATAAATTTTTACCTTTTTATTATTTTAGAGTAATGTGTGACAATAATCTTTCGCCTACTATTTTAGCCACCCAATCACTTAATTCATCTAATATCCTACAATCTTTAGCCGCCTAGTCACTTAATTCATCTAATATCGTGCAATCGACATTCTGTCAAACAACTTGCGTTTACTATACTTTGCATATGATAGTTGTAATACCACATAAAATACCTCTAGAGGAGCCTACAATTATTAGTAACTTAGTTTTTTTTGGTTTTTCCTGCTTTTTTGTTTTATTTTATTTTTAGTTTCTCAAGGTTGTCCCATAAATCATGGTATTTGTGCAACATGTTTTCACGTCGAATTAAATTGAGGTAATTTTTTAATTAACTATTGCATCCAATTTTATTATAAAAAATACTATTAATATTTAAATATAAATTTAACATTATTAAAATTTATAAAAATAATAAATCAAATCCTTAATCAAATGCAATTATTAATATATAATAATAATCAAGTGACAACAACATAATATTAAGTATAATAATAATTACAATTTAATTCATCTTTTAATAAAATTCTAACTTTTTATTATTTTAGAGTAATGCGTGACAATAATCTTTTGCCTACTATTTTAGCCACCTAGTCACTTAATTCATCTAATATCCTACAATCTTTAGCTGTCTAGTAACTTAATTCATCTAATATCTTGCAATGAACATATTGTCAAACAGTTTGTGTATATTATACTTTGCATACGACAGTTGTAACATCCTATAAAATCCCCCTTTCTATGATAGAGGTCCATACCCTATTCCAAAGCTCCCATTTTCGCATAGGCTGGGGGGATCCTAATCTTTTTCAACACTGTTTTATGGTTTTTGGGTTTATTTTGGTCTGACAAATCACGCAATCCCCTTCCAGCCAGTATTTCTTCATATAAGGTACTTTTACACAATAATTATATCACTCATATCAGCATTTTCCCATAATAATTCCAAATTTTGATTTGTCATCCCAACCCTTTGATAAGATGGAAAGTTTTTCAATCAATGTCTTGCTGGGAGGATATGCACAACATAGTGCTCTTGGTGAGGCTTAAAGTTTTTTCAATTGTATAATTTTTAATTTTATTAGACTATATTTTTTTACTTTTACATTTTTATTTAATTGTATATATGATACTTTAAATTATTTGTAAACCATAATAAATTATTATAATAAAAATTATATTGTATAGTATTCTAATTTAATATAATATATATAATCATTAATTCAACTAAAAATTGAACTTTAATTTTTTTGCTAATTCAATATGAATCATTGTTGAGCCATCTATGACAGAAATGAAATAAGTTACTATAAAAAAGAAGAAAAATACTCCCTATATCCAAATACATTACATTACTTGATCTTTTGGTAGAACACATTCATCTACTTTGCAAATGCTTATAAGATTCTAATTATTTAAGCGAATTAATGAATGAATAGAAGAAAGTATTAAATGGATTAATTAAATAGATAATAATATCCATTTAATTAATAGACAAAAAATAGGACGATTGTGAGGAATTTTTTTGAGTGTCTATAGTTGCATCATTGGCAAATTCTTGGAGATCTTTGTTTGGGGAACTCTTCCTCACACCAATCATTTTTAGTATTCACTTGATTTTGATAGTTGACACCACTTCCATTTTCTCCCATCCACCCACTTCTAGCCAAGTTATAAATAACACGCCTCAATGTATTTACTGCAAACTTTGAATCTTTCTGGGGAGATTGCAGTCTAGGAAAGAGTTAAGTATTGCGATGCATTCTTCATCACTTTTTGTGAAAATAGGTCAATGACAGTTTTTTTTAATTTGATGCTTTTTTTTTTTTTGGTTTTGAAAATATTATAATGATTTGATTAATTATTTTTTAAATAATTAATCATTCAAATTTAAAGTTCAATACAATTCAATTGAACAAAATAATCTAGAAGTAGAGATTTATTTCCTTGCCAATCTATTAAAAAGATATAAATCAAGAACTTTTGTACCTCAAAATATTATATGATTTTTTAAAACTAGAATGTCCTTTAATTTAAAAAAATGAAATGATCTAGATGCAAAAAGATTGCTTTTATATTTAAATATTACTTTTTTAATTTATTTTAAAACTACAATTAGTAATAAAAATTAAATGATAAATTAGATAAATATTAGTTTATAAAAATAGAAAGAGTTATTTTATATGAAATGATTTGCATGCAAAGAAGAAACAATAAAATAGAAAGGTTTCTTTTATATTTAAATATTACTTTTTAAATTTATTCTAAAGCTACAATTAGTAATTGTTAAATTGTTGTGTATCTATGTAACTAATGAGAATTCTATATCTTCTATTGTGCAGTTGCTATTGTATATTTTTTTTATGTTGGCGTTGTTGTGCAACCAACTCTTAATGTAATTGTTGTTGTTTTTTTTGTTGTTGTTGTGTACCTCTAGATATTTGCAATTGATTCTCTTATTCCAATAAAAAAAGATAAACAAATCGAATCACTTTAAATAATTATTTTTATTCACATCTCATCATTGTTGGCCTATTTTGAGTAGTATTTTGTAATTTTTTGCAGTCTCTTTTATTTCATATTGCAACTGTTGTTATTTACGTAGATGTTTCTTCTTAATTGCTAGTTATATCTTACAGTTTTTAACTACAATCTATTTGTAATCTGCCTTTTAAATAATAAAAAAAGTCTTCTTATTCAACACATACATATTATTCAAGCTTTACTAATTAATAAAATTACAAGTATGATAAAATATTTTCAATTAAATTTCATCATTTGTTCTATTCTTGTCTGACTTTAACCACTACGCAAAAACAAACTACTATAATTAATGTAAGAGCTAAAATTATTCTTGGCTAGGGCATTAGCCAATTCCATCTAAATAATGAGATGTTATTTAGAGTCGAACTTCTCATCACAACTAATGAAAATCAAATGCCTAGTCAAACATTTTGTATGTTTACGTTGAGAGGCTTTTCCTACAGTCACAACACAAGTTGAGCTAAAAGATTCCGTGTACACAAAAACTCGAGATTAAATCTCAAAATAATAACAAATCTTCACCGTTGAATAAAAAAAGGTGACAAAATGAATAAACTAACGACAATTAAAAAACAAAAGCGTATAGTGGTAAGAAATGAATAAACAAAGGTGATTATAGTGCAATAAATGAAAGGGATCCTATTTTGATGAAAGTGTATGCTGTGTGACGGTTGATTTGACTATTTTAGGGTGGGGTCCCATGGAGGGGCTTCAGGATCTACTTTTTGGGGCAGGGGGTTCCATGAAGCAAAAAAAAAATTGCTACACGATTAATTCGAATATTTTCCGCAAAAATAGTAGCCCCTATCTTTTAGGATTGCATATTTGAGGAGGTGAAAATGGGGTGGGGCTAGAGATTGCTCCTACAGTTTAGGAATTTTATCTGCCATTTTTCAATCATCTCATGTTTTAAATTCCCACCAAATTCCTTAAAATTTGGAGTTTAATTTTTAATTCCTCGGTAAATCCACCCACCTAAGGTATCACACACACCACATAAAATACCTCTAGAGGAGCCTACAATTATTAGTAGCTTAATTTCTTTTGGTTTTTCTTGCTAAAAACATTTTTTTTTTTTTTTGCTTTTTTGTTTTTTTTTTTTTAGTTTCTCAACATTGTTCCATAAATCACAGTATTTGTGCAACATGTTTTCACGTCGAATTAAATTGAGGTAATTTTTTAATTAACTACTGCATCCAATTTTATTATAAAAAATACTATTAATATTTAAATATAAATAAATATATTGAATTTATTTAACATTATTAAAAATTATAAAAATAATAATCCAAATCCTCAATCAAATAAAATTTTTAATATATAATAATAATCAAGTGACAACAACATAATAGTAAGTATAATAATTTTAATAAAATTTTATAAATTAATAATAATAATTACAATTTAATTCTTCTTTTAATAAAATTCTAACTTTTCATTATTTTAGAATAATGTGTGACAATAATCTTTGGCCTAGTATTTTAGCCGCCTAGTCACTTAATTCATCTAATATCCTGCAATCTTTAGCCTCCTAGTCACTTAATTCATCTAATATCATGCAATCGACATTCTGTCAAATAGTTTGCATATACTATACTTTGCATACGATAGTTGTAACATCCTATAAAATCCCCCTTTCTATGATGGAGGTCCATACCCTATTCCAAAGCTCCCGTTTTCGCACAAGTTGGGAGGATCCTGATCTTTTTCAATGTTGTTTTATGGTTTCTCAGTTTATTTTGGTCTAAAAAATCATGTAATGCCCCGCCACGCAACCCTAGAGGAAGTTGCAAATAACTACTCAAACGCACAATTTTTTTTTTTGTTTAAGTACAATTAACATGCAAGTTCACTACCCATTGCCAACAACCTCTAAGGTTACGAGACTGAGATTACTTTAAAACCCAAACAACAAAAAACATGAATTGAAACCATAACATTTAATTACTTAAGGAATTAAGAACACATACATTCCATACATGATAAATTACATCATAGAATAAGAGATACCTCATGATTTCAAATAACATAATTTAACAATAAGATTACAACTCTCATTCCCCGAATGAGGTAAATCCAATAAGCATGGTTACATAATACATCTTCCACCTCGAGAACAAATGAGGGGTAATAAATTACAAGATTCAACTGAAATGAATGAGACTAGAAAAGTAACTGGATCCCATGAGCTCTCCAACTGGAAATATCGTCTACATGAACAAGAAGAAAACCCAACAGAGTAAGGTGCACGTTCCACACAACCATGTGGTACCCGAAGGACCAACCCCTGTGCTAGGAGATAGTAACATGGATTCCTAGACAAGACCATCTACCTCTAGACACAAGCTAATACATACCTGAACTGAATCAAATACAAATACAACATCACTTAACACAATGGTTACAATGCTTCCAGAGTTAAATAATCAATTGCATCACTGATACAAACATATTGTTGACTTAGGAGAAGTGTCATCACAATGTTACATGGGATATCTTGGTAAGTCTTCCTAGGTCCCGGCCCCCATCTCGGGATATCCTGGAAACCTCTAACGACTCTCGGCCCCTCATGCAAACCAATGCGGAATCAGTTATCTCTCGTAAGGATAAGATAACGATCTTTCCATTCCATGCCTTCTCGTCCCATCCCAAGTCTATACAAGCCCTTGCGTCCATGAGCGAGGCAAAATTAATCTTATTAAGTGTTTGATACTACCTATTCCTCTAATCAATTTATTTACGTTATCACTGGATTAACTAACTTAGAATGAGTTTCCCTGACACCACTTTGTGTGTCGACCCTCATTGCAAGCCACTCCTCTAAGACAACACGTGAAATAACTCCACAACCCAAGGGTACACAAGTGCGACCTAAGGATATTAAATCCCTATCCACGACATAAAGTCAACACATCCCATTCGTGATAACTGGGTATCTAACTGGATACATTAAGATGCACTACCCAACATGAGTTACAATCCCCATCTCAAGAAAACATATCTGGAAGTCTAACATAAATAAATAACTCCATTTGTCCAACATCAAGAATGAGAAAGATAACATAACGAAAAGACAAGTTGATAATTTAATAACCTACTTTAGGATTTCCTAAATCCAAGCAAAGTAATGACATATTGCATGTAGTCAATTAAAATAATTAACATTATTTGAAATAAGAAGCTTAAACTAATTGTTTCCTTCCAACTTCCTCGATTACAACAAATGTTAACAATTTTTTTTATAAAAATAATATTATTCTCTTACAAAATCGACTTTGCTTCTACAATAAGCTCATTTTAGAAAACTATATTTAAATATAAATTAACTATTTACATTCCAATTCATAAACATATTTCAATTTAATTAATTAAAACCCAATATTTAAAATATATAATATATATTTATATATATTATATATAATATACAAATATTTTTTTTTAAAGAGAAGGGGTAAAAATTTATTCAATCAAATCCAAAATACAGAGCAAATGCCAAAGGCCAACATCAACACTACATATTCATGTCTTCCAATAATAACCTCTCAACGGTCCCACGATAATTAGAAGGTAACTCATCCCTCCCACTAATATCCCAGCCATCCACGTTCTCAAAAGCCCACTTCGCCAGACAGTCAGCCACTCTATTCCATTCTCTAGGGATATGACAAAAGGAGACAGAATCCAAGGAACTACATAGACTTAGAATCTGTTTGACCATAGAGGCTAATTTCCAACTAACATCATCCAAACTCTGGTTGTTCAGCATATCCACAACAATCTGAGAATCTGACTCACAGATGATCCTCCTCCAGCCTAAAGAGCATCCTCTCTCAACTGCAATCTTAATAGCAAGGGCCTCCATCAGATTATTAGAGTGCTAACCTTTGTAAATAGAGAAGAGAAAAACCGCACCACCATCATTACCTCTACCTATACCCCCAATACCAGCATGTCCAGGGTTCCCACGAGAAGAACCATCTGTATTAATCTTCAGGACCCCAACCGGCGGAGGCGTCCACCTCCCATCCCGACAAACCTGTTGCTTGACATGTCGGGGTCTTTTTCCAGCAATGCAACCCCATCTACTATCCCCCAGGTTCAAATTCCTCACAATAGCATGATCACCAGGATCAATACTTTTAGACATATCACACTTAGCAGAAATAGTCTCTTGAAGCCTACTAATTATCTTCTTCCACAATTGAAAACTTCCTAATTTGGAGCCACAAAAAAAAATTTGGTTCCTCTCCAACCAAAGGTTCTAGACAATGAAAATAGGCCCAACAATCCAGGCCACTTGTAGGAAAGAAGTCTTCGCTAGAGGCCTGCCCAAACTTTCCCAAAATTCAGTTAGGGAGGTAGCATGAATACAACCATGACACCAGGCCTCCCACCATCTGTGCCATATCTCTCTAGAAAAAGGGAAAAGAAATAACAAGTGGGAGGTGCATTCCTCACTGTTCAAACAAAGGAAGCAAACAAAAGGTCCCTGAAAACCTCACTTGCGAAGATTCTCCCAAGTGAGGCATTTCTTTTGAGCCACCAACCATAAGAAAAAATTACATTTGGGCCAAGAAAAGTTATTCCAAAACTTCTTCCACCAGTGCACCTCAACTGGACCATGTAAGTTCCTATCAAGTATAGCATAGCCTTGAGCAACAGTAAATTTACCTTTTGGGCTAGGACTCCAAGCCAAAGCATCCTTTTCATTAAGGGAGCTGCAGAACCTACCCTCTAAAGCTTTAGGAAGAACAACACGATCCTCATCAAAACCACCCATGGGGAAACTCCTGAGGGTCCTTCCAACAAGTCACCTCCGTCTGACCCATACGCTTGACTGTTTTAAAAAGCTCCACCTTAATCCATCCAGCATCAGTAAAAATATGGCAGAGAGGCTGAAGCTGAGGGAAGCTAGAAAGAATGGGAGGGTGGCCATCCCAAGAGTCCTGCCAAAACATAGCATCAGAGCCCCTGTTGCATATCCAGAAGATACCATCCTTAATAAGCTGAGCTCCCTTCTTAGGAGTATCCCAAAGACAAGAACCTTTACCCAACAAATCAAGTTGCGGCACATCAAGGCTATTAGCACCAGGAAGATAATTGTGGGAAAGAATCTTGGCCCAATCTTGATCCTGATTGTTGCACCACCTCCAGTACAACTTGGCTACCAAATCCGTGACAACGAAAGCCGCCGACCTAAGACCAAGGCCCCCAGCATGCTTCGGCCTGCAGACACACTCCCACTTGACTAAACTCTACTTCGAGGATAAGAGGTTGCCTGACCAAAGGAATTGCCAAGATAGAGCATCAAAATCCCTCACAAAGGTGGAAGGGGGGACCTGAACACAACACCTATAAATGGGGAGAGACTGCACCATAGTCTTTAGGAGAACCACTCTCCCAGCAGAAGATAACCATCTATAATTATAGTGACTAACCTTCCTTCAGAATTTATCCAAAATCCCCTACCAGTAATCTCTATGCTAAGATCCCAAGGCCAAAGGAATCCCAAGGTACATCAAAGGAAGGGAACCGATTTGAAATCTAAGGATCCTAGCAATCCTGCTCTGAATAAGCCGAGGAGTATTAAAGAAATAAATGGAGGACTTATCATCATTAATACTCTGACCTGAAGCTTTCAAATAGATATCTAAAGCTCTCTTGAAGTTCACTGCCTCACTAATTCTAGCCATGCCCATCAACCTAGTGTCATCCACAAACTGAAGATGAGAGTAGGAAGTGTTGGTATGTGGCGACTGATCATGCTATACTGCACACCCTAGCCCCCTGACCTTGTCGGGGTCCGGGGCCGGGCCGGACCCCGGGTGGGGGTTCGGGGGCGGCACCCCCCGAGAAAAATTGTCTTCCTACTTTTTCGCGTGATCACCGAAAAAGGGAAAAATCAATGAAAAAGGAAAAATCCGATTTTGTAGAACTCAAAAATCTGGAAGCTTCTAAGCTTGGTAAAAAGGGGTTCGGATGGGTATTACTGTATGATGAAAAACGCGATTATTCACAAGATTGTAACAGGGTTTTTCACTGGATAATAAAAGTATTGGATGGCTGCGGTTTGGTGGATGTAGCCCAGATTGGGTGAACCACATTAAATTCTGTGTTATGATTTATTCTGTGAATGTTTTAGTTTCTCTATTTTTGTTAATTAAAATCTGCATTTAATTGTTAGATCTGCTATCTCTAACCCTAACAGGAAGGAAGATTATTATTCCAGCTCCAACCTTGGATAAAACCCTGCCTCACCTGAGATTTTATAAATCTGCCAAGACCCTCCACCATGATAATGAATAAATAAGGAGATAAAGGTTCCCCTTTCTGGAGTCCCTGAGATGCACTAAAAAATTCTGAAGGTTCCCCATTAATGAGAACTGAGAAGGAGGACGAGGTCACACAACTAAGAACCCAATTCACCCACTCCTCAAAACCAAAAGCCAAGAGAATTTTTTGTAAGAACTCCTAGCTCACCCGATCATAAGCTTTAGCCATGTCAAGTTTAATAAACATAGTCTTCTCCTTATAGGTAGCCATAGAGTGAATAGCCTCCATTGCTATCACAACCCCATCCAAAATTTGTCTTCCTTCAACAAAACCACCCTGCTCAGCAGAGATCAAAGTACCAAGGAGTGGTTTGAGTCTCTCAACAATCAATTTGGTGATGATCTTATAGACAACATTACATAACGCAATAGGCCTGAATTGAACCAACAGATTAGCCCCGTCCTTCTTAGGTATGAGAGCCAAGAAATTAGAATTCAAAGACTTAAGCATTTGTTTGTTCCTATGCGATTCCTTAACCACATCTAGGAGATCAAACTTTATTATTTCCCAGAATTCTTGAAAAACTCAATCAGAAACCCATCCGGGCTAGGAGCCTTACCTTTTTTCATAGTAAACACAACTTTCTCCAATTCAGGTAACAAGATAGGACTCAAGAGAGCCCCATTCATCTCAGCAGAGACCAAGTGGGGAATACAATCCAAGATGGCCCTCTCCTCGGCCCTAGCTACAAGATCCTCCCTAGTAAAAAGATTAGAAAAATAATTGACAGCTTCCCTAGAAATTTCTTCACAAGAAGAGAGTTGAGCCCCTTCAGTCAAAACAAGAGAGGAGATAGAATTCCCTTGCCTCCGAGCCTTAACCAAGTTATGAAAGAACGCAATGTTCTTATCCCCCTCCTGAAGCCAATCAACACGAGATTTCTACTTCTAGAAAATGTCCTCCCAAAGCTCCCACTCTTCAAGTCCCTTAAGAGCCAAGGGCTCAGCTTTACTCAGATCAAAGGTCAACCCTTGGTCCCGAATCTGATGAGTAATATTATCCAACTTGGACTAAGCAGCTATCTTCTGAGCATGCAAGTTCCCAAAACATTGTTTATTCCATCTCTTAAGCCTGTACTTCACATGTTGAAGCCTCTTACTAAAAGTAAACATGATCGTCCCATGGGCAGGCATCCCCTCATACCACCAATCCAACATAAGGTCCTGTAGAGACTGATCTCTTAACCACATCAACTGAAATTTGAAAGAAGGATTTTTGGTGACTCCATATGAGGTGACAGAGAGCTTGATAGGCTAGTGGTCAGAGCCCCTCCAATCAAGAATTTCTAAACTGGTGGACCACCTATTGTTCATCCAATAGCAGGAAACCAAAAATCTATCAAGCCTTTTTGAGATAGCCTCAACACCACATCTCTGATTATTCCATGTAAAGACACCATTGGTTGGCTTCACATCAATGAGATTCAAGGAACCAATCATATCCCTGAGCAGATTTGAAGAAGGGTCTAGCCTGGCTAACCCCCCTCGCTTTTCATCCAAACTAGTAACAACATTAAAATCCCCAGCCATAATCCATGGGAGAAACGGGTCCAGGGACTGGATGAATCTGATATGAGCCCATAAATGTGACTTACCTGAAAATTCAGTAGGAGCATAAATATTGGATAAAAGGCACCTTTCTCCAGTCTCAAAAATAGAGGCAACCAGAGAAATGGAGGACCAACTAGAAATCCACCACAAGGGGGAAACTTTCCTTGGGTTCCAGAAGCAAGCCACCCCCCCCCCCCGAACTGTTCAAAGCACCCACCCCCTGCCAAGAGCCTTGGGGCCAGATACGCGAAGCACAATTAGCCAAACCATCCATTGCCAGCTTGGTTTCCTGAATAAAGACCACATCAAGAGACTGAGACTCAATTAATGTGTGAACAACCTTTTGTATGGGGATGTTGTTCAACCCCTTACATTCCATGATAAAACAATCATTTATGGGGTGGGAGAAGTGGGAATTAATGGGTTTTACAGACCCAGACTCAACCAAAGTATCACCCATAATCTTAACCTTCTCTTGATCAGTCTTCCTACCACTCTTTGACGGTTTATCTAAAGGCCCCTTTTTAAAGGATTTTTGTTGTAACCCTAAGATAGGAGAAGCTTTATTACCCTTCACAGAATTCGAGGTCCCCTTAGGAGCAAGGGGATCAGGAGCCAACATAATTGAACCCTTCGGACCCTGTGACCCCCAGAAATCTCCAATATCCTGAACTTGAGGAGGCAAATCTATAGCCATCTGTCCAACCTGCTGGTCCCCTGAAGATAAAATATGATCCTCCTTCTTTGCATCTTCATCCTAAACCTCATGCTGACCTTTAGCCCCATAAGAGAGCTCAACTAGAGTACCTTCCTCTTAGACCAAGTCACCAAGAGCATCAAACCTGTTAAAGGTGCCATCATTTTGTCTATCCATCTAGGTTCTCTTCTTACCTTTGCCTTTGTTACGAGACTTAACCGGAATAAATCCCTCGTTATCTACAGGTCCATCAGACAAAGGAGCCTTCCCCTTGTCCTCCCTAGGAGGTCCAGGGGTAGCCAAGGGGGAAGACTTATTTCTGGGACATCTGCGATGTAAATGACCATATTCATGGTAAATTTTGCATCTAAATGGTAGGGTCTTGTAATCCAACTGTTGGATCCAAGAAGATGATCCCATGCAAATATCCATAGAATCTGGTAACGGATTATTTAAATCAACTTCTACACAGATACGGGCAAAAGAAATTACCTTACGGTCTTGAGTTTGTGTAGCCGAACCCACAGGTTTTCCAAGAAGCAAAGAGATTGAGTGAAGAATATCTTCCCTCCAAAATTCCAAAGGAAGCCTCGGCAAGCGAACCCACACAAGAACTCGCAAGGGGATCTCCTCAGCAGAGTTGAAGCCTGTGCCAAGGCTTGATGAAGAGCCCCACCTGGTTAAATAAATAAGGGCCTCCCTCAAATTCCCTATTCCTGTCTGACATGCTTGAAAAGATAACCAGAAAATAGTTATTAGCCGCTAACAGAATCTCCATATCTCCTTCTGGGTTCCAAACCTGACGTGCCTAGGATTCCAACATAGGCAAAGAAGGGCGAAGGCCCAAAAATTTGCAAATAAGAGCATGATTGCACCAATATTCGACATCCTCCAAAACTTGCTCAGGTTGAATAACCAAAATTGGCCGGTCCTCGAATGTCTCCAAACATCCATTTACTTTTTTTATTCGAAACATCCCTTTTGAAGAGGAAACACCTTCCCTAGATTGGGGTTTACCTATCTGTTCCTTATCACTGACATGCATCAAAGAAGACGGCTCTACCATCTCCAAATCCCTGAAGGAAACCTGAGAAGAGGCTATACCTTGATTCTCCATGCACCAACGAACCAAGACTTAGCAAAAAGGAGAGAGAGACAGGGCAGGAGACCCACAATCTTAGAACACCGCAGGCCTCCCGCCGAGGACACACCAAAGACGGATATCAGGCAGAAAACGCCCACCCACTGGCCAGAAAATGATCGAAACCCATGTTTGACAAACGCAAGACCCTGCGAACAAACCAACACCCCCCCAAAAGCAACAAAGAAGCTCGAAAATGAGCACGAACGCCAGATGCAAATCGGGCTAAGGCAAGCAAGCCCTAGTGAATTTCCTTGCTGTGTGACGGGGAAGGGGGGTTGTTTTCTGCATTGTGGGGGTGCTCGGTGGTTGCAAGGGTGATCGATGGTGTCTCTTTTCCTGATTGTTGCATCCCTTTTGTCTTCTTTGGTGCTGGTTGGCCGCGGATAGGTGCTGGGGTCTGTTGCTGCGTGTTGTGTGTGGGCATCAGGATCTTTGGTGGGGTAAGGATGGGGGTTTGTGCTTGTATGTGGTCTACATTTGGAAGCGGCGGGGGTTTGGTGTAGGGTGGTGTGTGGCAGAGTGGAGGTGGGTTGTGGGCAGGGGGTTGAGGTGACTGGGGATTCGTCAGGAGGAGGTGATTTGGGTGCCCCCATTTGGGGGTGTGGGGTTGCGTGGTGCCATAACCCTTAGTTGATCTTTTTGTTCCTTGGGTTTTCGTGGGCCTGCATGTTCGTCTAAGGTTTTTTCTTCAATTTCGCTTGGGGAATCTTCTAAGGCTTGCCCCAAAATGGACTTCCGTTCGGCATTTGGTTTGACACCCTCTCTATAGGGCTCAAATTTTTTTGATAATAATCTTTTTTCGGTGGAACCTGAAAATGTTGAGACGGGCTTGGTAGGTGGGCCTAGAATTCTGAAGATTAATGGGTGCCTCGAAAGGTGTAAGGATAGGCCGAATGTAGTCATTCCGATGGAGATGCTGGCGGAAGATATTGATTACTATTCAAGACATTCTGCTTATTGCAAATTCCTAGGTTTGAAAATTTCGTTGCAATTCTTGGATACGTGGGCTCAAAGGACATGGATGCCAAAAGGGGAGATGGAGATCCGCCTCTTGGTGAATAACTATTCCATGGTCACTTTTGACTGCATGGCGGATCGGAATAGGGTTTTTGAAGGGGGCCATACTTTTACAACCAGGTGGGATTGTTTATTAAGCCATGGCATGCTGGCTTCAACTCGGCAGAGGATCTTCCGAATTGGGTTCTAGTTTGGGTTCATCTTCCAAGGCTCCTTATGGAATGCTGGCGTGAGGATGTGTTGTACTTATTAGCCTCGAAGTTGGGGAAACCTGTGGGTTCGTCACAACAAACGCAATTCAAGAAGGTAATGACTTTTTCCCAGTTTTGTGTGGAAATAGACTTAAGTAAGCCATTGCCAGACTCTTTAGAAGTGAGTGCAGGAGAATATTTGTGGGTGCAGCAACTAGATTATGAAACGTTACCTTTTCGTTGCCGTTTATGTCATGAGTATGGTCACCTCTAGCGCATATGTCCAAAGGCCAAGCCTTTGGAGGCTCAATCTCCTCAGCCTTCAATTAATCCGCACAGAGTGGATAAGGGCAAGGATCCCATTCAGGGTTTCGGTGGCAAGGAAGATGGTTTTACTCTCGTTAAAGGCCGAAATAGAAATAAAGGACATAAACAGACTCTGAAGGATAGGCAAGAGGAGGACACCTTCAATAGGTTCGAGGTGTTGGAAGATCTTAGCCAGCAGGAGGTGAACCCGGGATTTTTGGATCTAGATCATGGGACTTTGGATATTGATCAACATGGCCCTTCGGTTGAGGTAATGCATGCTCCCCAACAGGAGGGGGTATGGGAGTGCCATGCTTAGATGAGGTTGGGAAAGATCCTGTACAAGAAAAGCTTAATTCAGAGGTGATTATGGCTCCACATGTTGAGGGACTTTAGACCTAGTGACAAATCGGCAGATCGAGGTTCGGGATGAGTTGGGTGGTAGTGCTGAGGCAGTGAAAGATAGTGTGGATAAGGCTCACCTCTTGCAGAAAGTGAGTTTAGAGGTGGGTAAGAAGAATTTTAAGTCGTCCTCTCAGTTGGGTGTTTTGCAAAAGGATCTTAAGAAGGGGGGACTGGAGAAAATTTCTAAGCTGGGAAGGAAGAAGGATGTGGAAAAGATTAAGATAATAGGGGAGACTTTGGTGGAGTCAGGGTCAGTCAAGACTCTAGATTCGTATTTTTCATGCCCTTTGAAATGATAGTTCTCTCTTGGAATGTACGAGGCTTGAACAGTGGCCCTAGACAAAAAGTTGTTCGGGATTTGATTAGGAGGCATTCGCCTGATGTTCTTTTTTCTGCAGGAGACTAAGCTCTCTATGGAGGGTATGATGGATTTAGTTCCTAAGTTATGGAGGAATGGTGAGTGCCAATGCACTGGTGCTTAGGGGTCTTCTGGAGGGGTGGCGTGCTTATGGAATCCACGAAAGATCTGCCCCCAATGGTGGGTGTCTTTTAAGTCCTCCCTTTCCATGGTGGCTTCTTGTTTTATGTTAGGGGAAATTGCTCTCTTCTCCAATGTGTATGCGCCTATGGAGTTGCAGGGTAAGCAACTCTTGTGGTCCAACATTCGTTTAGTTCATAGCTTATTTCCTTACCATCCTTGGATTATTGGAGGTGATTTTAAAGCTATCACGGAGCTTGTGGAGAAGCAAGGTGGTATTGCAAGGCTAGAGGCTTCTATGTTGTTGCTCCGGGACAATATCTTTGCTTTGAATCTTGTTGATATTAGGCCGGGAAATGGTCTTTTTACTTGGAATAATAGAAGAATTGGAGATGCTTCTATTTCAGAAAGACTTGATCTTTGGCATCTAGTTTTTGGTTGGGGGACAGGTGGATGACTAGCTCTGAAATATTGGATGGTCGAGCATCTGACCACTGGCCAATTAAGCTGGTGGCTAAGGTGCCTCAACGGTGTGGTAGATAGACCTTTAAGTTCCAACTCATGTGGCTCAAGGATGAATCTCTCCATGATTTGCTCCCTGGCTGGTGGGATCTTGGGAAGCCTGCACATGGCACTGCTATGTACTCTTTCTCAAAGAGGCTCCAGTATGTTAAATATAGGTTGAAAAGATGGAATAGGCAGCATTTTGGTAATTTGTTTCAGGAAAACAGAAAGCTCAGGATAATCTTGACCTAATTACCAGGAAGATTCATGATCAAGGCCTCTCGGAGGAGTTGAGTTCGTTAGAGATTGCGGCAACAAAAGAGTTTGAGGAATGGGAGTTAAGAGAAGAGATTTTTTGGAAACAGAAGTCCCGTATTGAATGGCTTCAGGCTGGTGATCGGAACACATCTTTCTTCCATAACTTAGTTAAAGACCGAAGACAAGGTAATGCTATTTCTTCTCTCTTATTACCTGATGGGGAATCTTTGTCCTCTTCCGCTTCTATTTCTGCTGAATGCATTCGATATTTCTCTTCCTTGTTCTCTGAGGATTCGCCTCCTGCGGAGGAGGACGAAGCAAGGATTCTTGATTGTATCCCGCAGCTGGTGACTAATGAAATGAATGATTCGTTGCTTGCTCCTATTACCTTGTCAGAGCTTTTGAATGTTGTGTTCCAGATGAAGAAAGGTAAATCCCCTAGGCCTGATGGATTCCCAGTTGAATTTTTTCAGGAGTTCTGGGAAGTGGTTAAATTGGACCTCTTAGAGGTTGTTCAAGAATCCTTTTTGCATAAACAAATGTTGAAGTCCCTGAATGCTACTTTTTTAGCTCTTATTCCAAAGAAGGAGGGGGCTAATTCTTTGGATCTTTTTAGGCCTATTGTGCTATGTAATGTTGTGTATAAAATTATTACTAAGTTGATTGCGGAAAGGCTGAAACCTTGGCTTGGTGGGTTAATCTCTGAGGAGCAGGGGGTTTTGTTGCGGGTAGATAGATCTTGGATGGGGTTGTTATTGCTGCTGAGACCATCAATTCTATGGAATCCTCAAAAGAAAAATCTATGTTTATCAAGTTGGACATGGCTAAAGTGTATGATCATGTTAAATGGAACTTTCTGTTTAAAGTCCTTGGAGCTTTTGGCTTTGCTAAGGGTTGGATTGAATGGGTCAGGAGTTGTGTCACCTCTTCTTCCTTTTCGGTGCTTATCAATGGTGAGCCTACTTGTTTGTTTGGTGCTTCTAGAGGCCTCAGACAGGGAGATCCCCTATCTCCTTACTTATTCATCCTTCTTGCGGAAGGCCTGGGAAGGCTCATTCGTGCTCAAGTTGCTAGCGGCTTGCTTCAGGGTTGGATCTGGGGAGATGATATTCCCCCTCAGTCTCACCTTCAGTTTCTTGATGATACTGCCTTGATGGGTCGGGAAAAGGTTGAGGAGGCTCTCAACTGGCGTAGTGTGTTGGACAGTTACTTGGCTGCTTCTGGGTAGCGCATTAATGAGGGGAAGTCCTTCATCTATTTCTTCCATACTCCTAAGGTTATTCAAAGGAGAATTGTTGGTATTCTTCATTTCCAAATTGGCTCGCTTCCTTTTTCCTATCTTGGAATCCCTCTTGCCACTCGTTCTCTTCCCAAAAGGTTTTGGCAAGAGACTCTGGATAAATTTCAAAGATTGGTCAGTCATTGGACTTGCAGGTGGCTTTCTTCAGCTGGTAGAGTGACTCTTCTAAAGTCGGTGGTCCAGGCTCTCCCTCTTTATAGATGCTTTGTTCTTTCTACTCCTTCCAATTTTTTTAAAGATTTTGAGAAATTGTAACGTCAGTTTTTGTGGGTTGGCAATCTTCTTCATAGAAAATGAAGTTTGGTGAAGTGGGATGTTGTTTGTAGGCCAAAGCAGGAGGGGGGTCTTGGTCTACGATGGACATATTGGAATGGGCAGGCTTTGGCTGCTAAGTTGTATTGGCGTTGGTGCTCACAACAACGCATGTGGTGGGCTAAAATTTTGACCTTCAAATATTTGGGGGCAGTGGAAAGTAGCGAGGTTGTAAGATTCAGTATGGAGGGGAAAGGTTCTATGATCTGGAGTACTCTTAAACAGGGTGCCAAGCTTGTTAAGCAGGGTCATTTTTGGATTTGTAATGGGGGTCAGGAGGCTCTCTTCTGGCATGATTCCTGGGATGGACATCCACCCATTGTGTCCTCTTATCCCCACTTCCATGACTTGTGCCAGATTTTCATGGAGGCGGGTTGGTGTCATGTGGCAGACTTCAAATCTCAACAATCACTGGGTCAGATTTCTGTGTCCAGGTGGAAGGACCCCTTGGATTGGCCTCCTGGTGGTGCGGTGGAGGATCATCAAGAGCTAGCTAAGATTTTATTGGGTCGTGTTTGCAATTCTCTCCATGGGAGTGATGTGCTTGCTTGGGGTCCTGATTTGAAAGGAAAATTTTTGGTTGCCTCTGGCTATTAGGTTTTGGATAAACAGGCTTTTGGGAGCTCCTAGATTTCTTGGTGGAAGCATGTTTGGAATAAATTTTCCTAGCCTAAGTGTAATTTTTTCTCTTGGCTCGTGGTCCAAGGCAAGTGTCTTACTTGGGACAATCTTTGGAAATGAGGGTTCCAGGGCCCCTCCATGTGCATTCTATGTGGTCAACACGAAGAATGCTTATCACATCTCTTTTTTCAATGTTCTTTTGTTAAGACTATCTGGCATCACTGGTGGAATCTTTGGAGCTTACCGTGTTGCCATGTCTCTTCTCTAGAGGATTTTTGGAAGAGACAGGGACCTTCTCCTGCCACAACCTCCTTTCTTAAAATTGCTTGGAGCATTGGTCCTAGTTTGATTGTTTGGAAAATTTGGTTGGAGCGTAACAGAAGAATCTTCTTGGATAAAAAATTGCTCATGGGGCAACTTTGGAGGCGAATTCTTGGGGCTCTGTAGGAGACTTTGACTGCAAAGTGTGACTTGTCTGTGCCGATCATTCCTGGGGACTTGGGTGTTGTTAATGCCCTGGGTCTTGTCACTGGGGACAAGAGTATTTTGAGCAAAGTGCATCGTAGGCATGGGCGTGAGAGGGTTGCTCATGAGGGCTCTTGGTGTCCGCCTGCTCTGGGGGAGCTAAAAATCAATACGGATGGGTTGTCTAGGGGTAATCCTAGGCATGTTGGGGTTGGTGGTATTGGTAGAGACAGCCTTGGAGTGGTGGTTTTTTTCTTTTATGTGTATCGTGGTCTGCAAACTAATAATCTTATGGAGGCGAGTGCTATCCTCTTGGCGATTGAGCGTGCGGTTGGTCTGGGATGGCGGCAGATTGCTTGAGAGTCTGATTCTCAGGTGGTTATTAATATGTTGAATAAGCGAAATTTGGAGGATGCAAATTGGCAGCTAGTTGTGGTTGTCAAACAGATTGTTTCTATGTGCTCTACTTTGGAGTCCATTGTTTTCCACCATATTCCGCGGGAGTGGAATAGGGTGGCTGATGGGCTGGCTAGATGGGCATCGGAGAGGACTGATTCTTGGTATGTGGATGATTAGGGAAACCTTCCTGAAGACATGGCCCTTATTATTGAGGAGTGGGTTGTTGAGGATATGAGGTGCTTCTTGGGTGTGAATTAATTATGGCTTTGTTGGGCCCCTTGTGGCTTCTTTCTTCGGACTTTGTAATGCTATTATGATTCAATAAAGTTTTTACCCTCTTTTAAAAAAAATAAAAATAAAATAAATATATATATATATTATAAATAATATATATATAATATATATCATATATAATATATATAAAATTATATTATATAAAAAAAAAAAACATAAAAAAGAAAGTTCCACACAACCCACACTACACACTGGGCCTTACCTCAAGTAGGCTGGTGGTAAAAGTCACGCCTCTCCACAGAGTTCCCATATGCTGTGGGGGTAGCACCCCCAGCAAAAGAAATTTATTTATTTATTCTTTTTTTTTCTCTTAAAACAAAGAAACTCTCTGTTTCTAGTAATTTCTAGAACAAACTCTCTTTTTTTATTTTATTTTTTTTAACAGAAAAATTTTCAATATAATTTTTTTTTTACAGAAGATTTCCCAAAGTAAATAAATTTTATATGCAAAATCTATGTGTGTATATATAAATATCTAAACCTCCATTTTACAGCCAAACTGGCAAATTTTCTACAAAAACAATTACATAGTAAAATTATTTTTCTTCAAACACAAATTCTCAATTTCAATTTCAAAATTGTATTGGAAAAGTAAACTTAAAACCAAACCCAGAAATTTATATGTTTTCCTTTTGTTTCTTTGTTTCCTCTTCCAATTTTTATTTTTTTTACTATTTAAAAATCTAATTTGCCAAAATTTCTATTGTTTTCCTTTGTTTTCTCTACAAAAAAACTGAGAATTTCTCCATTTTTCTACAGAGGTTTTCTAAGAATTCACAACAAGTTTTACAACCTCTAAAAATTAAAATCAAAGCATCTAAACAAAATAAAGCCATTAAAGGAACCTATTTTGAAGTTTGAAGAAAATGAGAATGGAGTTGAGCTTCCCTGCAAATTCCAATTTTCCATAAATTCTTCCCAAAATCTTCACTTCTCAATCCAAGAATGTATATCCAAACAAGAAAAAAAGCCTTCTTTCTTTTAACAACAAATTCTCCAAACAAAATTAAAATAAAATAAAATATCTCCCATAAATTTTCCCCAAATTTAATCAAATTTTCCAAAATATCCCATCCACCATAGTTATTTCTCCCTCTATGCATTTTGAAGATATTTTGTTTTTTCTTAAATTTAAAAACAAAATTTCTTTTCAACAAGAATTTAATGCTTTTTTTTAAATTTCTTTTCAAAAAGAATTTAAAACTTTTAAAAATTTATTTTCAAAAGAATTTAACATTTTTAATTACATGCACTTTTCAAAACAGCATTAACCATTTAATTTATTTACTCCACAAAATAAGTTTAATTAATCAATTCATTTACTCATAAAATAAATTTAACCACTAGAATTAAATTATTTTATCACATAAATTAAATTTAATTAATTAAATTAAATTTAAAACTTTTAACCATTTAAATCTAAAATACATAAGTAATCATTTCCACCACTTAAACATTAATTCCCACCGATAATAAATGATCACAACATCAAAGACGACACGACTTAACAACATACCAAGCACAAACTAGTGACACACTATGACAGAGTTGTGGTTTGACAAGGAAACTCCGTTACTATCTCCCAATCGAATACAGTTGGCCAATGGACACGCTCAAACCTGTGAAACTGGGTGGAGTCGATGTCCTGTACCTGTCAACCTGCGAACAAAGAGTATATCGAACATGCATTTATATAACATAATAAAACACACTGTGAAGAGGAAATCGCAGAATCACAAGGCACTCGCAAGCGAGTGGTGCAATCATGTCCCCTTCACCAATACAATATTACTAACTGACGAATCTAACATCAATAATATAATCAAAAGCATAAAGCATCATTAATTCAAATATGTACTAAGCTAATCCAAAGCATGCCATAATAATAACATAAGAATAAAATACCATCACATCAAAATATAACATTCACATTGCTTTACAATTAGCGATCAAATAGTAACCAAGTACCATAGTCAAAGTATTAACAGAAAAAAAAGCATAACAAAGAAGAACATTGTCTAGTCAAAAGAGCAAAAAATGGAGGGGTGCTACATCCTCCCCCCTTGGGTCAGGCTTACTCCTAGAAGCTTGCGAACAAATAGGGATAGAGCTCCCTCATTCTAGCTGCATCTTCCCAAGTGGATGACGTATCACCCCTAGGATCCCACTAGACCCTAACCTGATCAATATCTCACCCTCGAAGAGCGAGTGTTTTGCGCTCCATTACGACCATGGGCTCCAAAGCCAATTACCCGTCCTCTACCTATAATGCATTCCAATCAAGGACATGAGAAATGTTTGGATGGTACGACCAAAGAACTGAAACATGAAATTCATCATGAATACGCGAGAGACTGAGCGGTAAAGCAAGACGGTAAGCAACTAGACCAATCTTCTCGAGTATCTCAAAGGGTCTGACAAAGCAAGGCGCCAACTTAGAGCTCCTCCCATAACAGATTGGAATCTTTCGCGGATGCACCCGCAAGAAGACTCTATCGCCCACAAAAAACTGACAATCCACTATATGTGCATCCACATACTTCTTCTGCCTATCTTGCACTACCACCAAGTGCTCTCTAATCCTATCCACCTGCTGCTCCATATCCTGCAACATATTACGACCCAAAGTTACTCTGTCCTCCAGTCGATCCCAACTCAAGGGAGTGCGACATGGTCACCCATACAATGCCTGGAATGGTGGCATGTCGATAGAACTCTGGAAACCATTATTATTTAAGCGAACTCTACCAAATAGAGATAATCTTCCCATCACGTCTGTTGGTCCATCACATACATACGTAACATGTCCTCAAGGATCTAATTGACCCTCTTAGTCTATCCATCTGTCTCTAGGTGATAAGTTGAACTGAAGTTCAACTATGTCCCCATCACATGCTGTAATGAAGTCCAAAGAGCTAAGGTGAACATTGGATCCCTGTCAGAAATAATCCAATGTGGAATACCATGTAACCTCACTATGTTCTCCATGAACACTCTGGCTACAAATGATGCAGTATAAGAAGAGAAAATAAGTGAGAAGTGTGCCACCTTCGTCAACCTATCAACTGTCACCATAATCGCATCATGCCATCTTGAAGAGTTGGGTAAACCAAGAATGAAATCCAATGAGATTATATCCCACTTCCACTCTGGTACTAAATGCGGTTGTAAAAGCCCTGCTAGATGCTGGTGTTCAGCCTTCACTCGTTGACACTCAAGACATCATGACACATAATCCACAATATTGTGCTTCATCCCTAGCCAGAAATACAACTGATGCAAATCTACATACATCTTCTTCACCCTTGGATGGGCTGAATAAGGTGCATGATGTGCTTTTTCCATGACCAAGGTGTGAAGATCACCTGATGAAGGAATGTATGTGCATCCCATGTGCCTCAATATCTCATCTAAATCCAGAGAATATCTTGAATACCTGTCCTCAAGGGGTCTGCCTGACTCAATCTCTGTCCTAACCTCCTAATACCAACTATCCACTAGAAGGGAAGAAAGAATCTGACTCTGCAAATCTACAACAAGAGTCAACTCAGATATCTCATGTCTCCTCCTACTCAGGTCATCCGCTACAAAATTCTCCTTTCCCTAGATATACTTCACTTCAAAGTCATATTCACAGAGAAGCTCCATCCAACACCTTTGCCTAGCATTAAGGTTGGGCTGCATGAAAATATACTGAAGGCTTATGTGATCACTATACAGATCAAACCTATGGCCAAGAAGGAAATGCCTCCATCTTGTCAGGGCATGTACAACTACCGCTAACTCGAGATTATGCGTGGGGTAGTTCAACTCATGAACCTTGAGCTTTCGTGACTCATATGCAATGCCATGACCCTCATGCATCAACATTGCACCTAATCCCTCCAAGGATGCATCTGTACAAACTAGACAAAGTCCCCAGTTGGATCTAGTATCGCAAGTATTGGTGCACTGGTTAGCTTCTCCTTAAGATCCTAAAATGCTACCTCACACTTCTCTGACCACTCAAACCTCTTTCGTTTCCTTTGAAGGGAGGTGATAGGATACCCTATTCTCGGTAAAAGCCTGCACAAAATGCATGCAATAACTCGGCCATAGGCCCCATAAAGCTACGTATCTCTACCACATTCATGGGCATAGGCCAATCTGAGATCTCTTGGATCTTTGTAGGATCCATTGAAATACCTTCCCCCGAGATCACATGACCAAGGTACTGGACCTCAGTGTTGAAGAATTCACACTTCGACAGGCTACCATAAAGTTGATTATCCCATAAGCACTGTAATACCTACCGCAAATGTTCCTCATGCTCTTCCACTATCCTAGAGTATATCAAAATGTCATCAAGGAAAATAAGGACAAATCTATCTAGGTATGTACGAAATACCCCGTTCATCAGACTCATGAACACAGAGGGTGCATTCTTCAACCCGAACAGTACTACTGTTAACTCATAGTGACCATACCGTGTTCAAAACGTTGTCTTATGGATGTACGATTCAAAGATACAAAGCTGATGATATCCCGACTTAAGATCAATTTTTGAAAATATTGTGGCACCCTTGATCTGATCGAATAGATCATCAATCCTAGGAAGGGGACATTGATTCCTAATGGTCACTTTGTTCAACTGTCGGTAATCAATACATAACCGAAGTGAACCATCCTTCTTCTTCATGAAGATAACTAGTGCTCCCCATGGAGAAACACTAGGGCGAATGAAACCCTTTTCTAACAACTCCTTAAGTTGCAAGTGAAGCTCTTTCAGCTCTTGGGTGGTCATACGATAAGGAGCTCATGAAATGGGTTCCGATCCAGGTACAAGGTCTATCTTGAAGTCTATGTCCCTCCGAGGTGGCATCCCTAGAATCTCATCTGGAAAGACATCAAAATACTCCTGAAGAATGGGGTGACTATCGAGAGAGACTTTCTCTCCTCCACCTCCTAAATCCAAATCATCCACTGTAACAGCAAATAACTGGCAACCTTGACACACACAAATTCTCAACTGCATATTTGAGATGATCCTCAAGGAAATCAGCCTTTGAACTCCCACTATCTCTACTTCTTTGCCAGATGCCTCAATGCATCAAATTGACTTACATCGATAATCTATGACTGCACTATGTGCCTCTAACCAATCCATCCCTATGAAAGTCATAAGAACCCAATGGAATAACTCAGAGGTCCATTGTAGTATGGAGAGGTCCAACCTCCAATCTACACTTTGGTACAAGGGAATGGGATTCGACTCTCACACCCGAGGCTAACTCAACCTGCCACCTATCGACTTGCCTTACTGCACCTAGTCTACATCGCATCATGACGAAAGAAGAAATGAAGGAGTCTAACGCTCTAGAATCAAACAAAATGGTAACTAGGTTACCCAACAACATACCATATGTCTCAACAACAATACTCTGATACTCTTCCTAGCGGTTATCAACCGCTGCAAAAATACGATACCCTCTGCCTGCATCTCCAACTATTGGCTCAGATGTCACTGGTCCCTGAGAAAAACTAGATGTTCCCCTATTGGGACACATTCTAGCTATATGACCCTGCTAACCACATGCAAAAAATCCAGTACCTTTGCCATAGCCCTTTCCTCCAGGTGGTACGATAGACTACTGCGCACTACCCTTGAAAGTGGACTAAGAACTCTATGTCAACTGCTCAAAGCTGAAGTGTTTCATATGCCTGCAGTTCTTGTCCCCCTGCGTTTGCTGGAAAACTTTACGGTTTCCCTGAGAAACCTACTGTTGCTGCTGACCACTTTGCGAAGGTCCCTGCTAAGCCTTGGGAAGTGCACCTCCTTGAGGTTGACCTCCTCGAGCACTAGACCCTGCTGTTGAACCGCTTCCTATCTAAACACCAATGTGGCCTCCCAAAGCCATGGCCAGATTCTCCTCTACTAGACGTGCTTTCTCCACCACTGTCTCCATGGTTTTGGGTTCAAAAACCCTCACACCTCCGCTAAGACAAGCGTTTAAGCCCCTGACAAAGTGGTGAACCAACATCCCCTCATTGTCTCCTATCCCTGCAAACTGTTTGAGCTTGTAGAAGTGTCGCTCATACTACTCAACTGACAAGGCCAACTAATGCAAAGCGTGAAACTCATCGCCTCGACGCTGACGCCAGTGCTTAGATAGGAAATGAGCTTTGAACCACTTTAGAAAAATCTCCCAAGATACTAAGTTAATATCAATGTGGAGCTTTTGCTCCTCCAGTGTCCACCATGTGGATGCAAACCCCTGTAGATGCATGATAGCGCAATGCGCTTTGGTATTGCTACCGTAAGGATGCATAGAAAAGCACCTATCAAGGTCTATAAGCCATGTCTCAGCTTCTAACCCAGTGCCTGCTCCATCATACAGTGGTGGATGTGCTCTGAGTAGATCTCTCATATGTATCTCTGACTAAGGTGGAACTTCCCTCTCACCAAGACTACCCTGAATCTTCGCCTACCTCTGACCAAGGAGCACTAATGCCTCCTCAAGTGCTCTATGCATAGCCTCAATCCCTGGAAGATTCTGTTGTCGATCACTACTCCTTGGGGCATTCTGTGATGCCTGATGTTCTTCCTAATATGGAATAAGTGGAACATGAGGAGGATATTCATGTTGACTCCCATCATGACCGCCTACACGACCACATCCACGCCCTCTACCTCTTTCGCGTCTGGGAGGCATAATCTTGCACAAACACATCAAGGTATTAGGCAAGGTACTCAACTTAAAACCTACACAACTAAAAGCTTAATGGGTTCATCATAATCCCAGAGTACCCAATGTTTAAACCTGGGCTCTGATACCATGTGTAATGCCCTGCCACACAACCCTAGAGGAAGTTGCAAATAACTACTCAAATGCACAATTTTTTGTTTTTGTTTAAGTACAATTAACAAGCAAGTTCACTACCCATTGCCAACAACCTCTAAGGTTACGAGACTGAGATTACTTTAAAACCCAAACAACAAAAAACATGAATTGAAACCATAACATTTAATTACTTAAGGAATTAAGAACACATACATTCCATACATGATAAATTACATCAAAGAATAAGATATACCACATGATTTCAAATAACAATAATTTAACAATAAGATTACAGCTCTCATTCCCCGAATGAGGTAAATCCAATAAGCATGGTTACATATTACATCTTCCACCTCGATAACAAATGAGGGGTAATAAATTACAAGATTAAAATGAAATGAATGAAACCTAAAAAGTAACTGGATCCCACGAGCTCTCCAACTAGAAATCTCATCCACACGAACAAGAAGAAAATCCAACGAAGTAAGGTGCACGTTTCACCCAACCAAGTGATACCCGAAGGTCCACCCCCCATGCTAGGAGATAGTAACATGGATTCCTAGACAAGACCATCTACCTCTAGACACAGGCTAAAACATAACTGAACTGAATCAAATACAAATACAACATCACTTAACACAATGGTTACAATGCTTCCAGAGTTAAATAATCAATTACATCACCGATACAAACATACTGCTAACTTAGGAGAAGTGTCATCACAATGTTACATGGGTTATCCTGGTAAGTCTTCCTAGGTCTCGGCCCCCATCTCGGGATATCCTAGAAACCTCTAACGACTCCTAGCCCCTCATGCAAACCAATGCGGAATTAGTCATCTCTCGTAAAGACAAGATAACGATCTTTCCATTCCAAGCCTTCTCAACCCATCCCAAGTCTATACAAGCCCTTGCATCCATGAGTGAGGCAAAATTAATCTTATTAAGTGTTTGATACTACCTATTCCTCTAATCAGTTTATTTACGTTCTCACTAGATTAACTAACTTACAATGAGTTACCCTGGCACCACTTTGTGTGTCAGCTCTCATTGCAAGCCACTCCTCTAAGACAACACGTGGAATAACTCCACAACCCAAGGGTACACAAGTGTGACCTAAGGATATTAAATCCCTATCCACGACATAAAGTCAACACATCCTGTTCGTGATAACTGGGTATCTAACTGGATACATTTAGATGCACTACCCAAGGCAATCCAAAGGTTGACTAACATATTATGACAACCCACACAATTAAATGAAAACCCCATCTAGAAGACTTAACAACCCTTCTAATCAATTTCCCCCAAAGTGATAATAGAAGAAATCACATTTAAAAGAGCAATTTAACAGGAACTAAATCTACTTTGGATTCCCTAAATCCACTTCCTTTAATAAAATTCAATATTTTAATTCCGCAATAAAACTAATTAAATTATGTATCTTTCAGACAAAGGATAAAATTTAACCAGATATGTAATTCCCTAATTGCTCTTAAATAATAATAAACATTTACTTCTATGATCCAGAGCATATCGTTTTAAAATAAATAATTGTTTCTTCTTCTCAACATAATCATTTTAAAAACAATTAACTCATCTTAATAAACATATTTTTTTTATTTTTTTTAAATACTGTTCCATCAAAATATATTATTTTTAAAAAATCAATCCATTAATTTGACTATTATACATTAATTTAAAATTTCACAATTATATTTAAATCATTCCATCATTTAAATCAATATTTTAATATATCTCAACTATATATATATATACATACATATATACATATAATATAACCTCATATTATATATATATACATACATATATTTATTATTTATATATTTTATATATATATATATATTAATATTTTAATATTAAATATTAAAAATATATTTTATTTTCTTTTTCTTTGCTAAAAGTCAAAGGTATTCTAAATAGAGCTGAAATTTGTGTCAAGGCCAATAACCCATGGTTGTGGGTATGGTTGTGCTAATCCATAGCCTAACCCACCACCATATGGGCAGCGGTTGTAGTTTAATGACAAAATTGGCCCCACCCAATCGCGGGCCGTGGGGTAAAACAAAAAATTATAAAAAATTTCCAACATGAAAACCTCGCGATTTTTAAAAATATATATTTTTTCATTTCTCGAACAAGTTTTATTTCCATAAAAAATCAATAAATACATAATATATATATTCTTTTTTTTTTCAAATTTAACAAAATAACAGTTTAGTTGAGCAAATAAATTCTAAAAAAGAGTTATTTACAGCCATAATGCAATTTTTTTTGAAGAAATTCATTTCTAAACTGAAGGTTTCAAAGTTTTGAAACAAGATTTGAACATGGGTTTTCTTGCAAATCAAACAGAGTTTAAATATTTTCAACAACATAATAAAAATTGTGAAACCTTTCAAAATGAAAACTAAATTAATAGAAAGAAAACCTGGTTTTCCAAAAGCTTGAAAGGTTGTCAATGGTGCTCTGAATTCTTCTTCTGATTCCAACTCCTCCAAGAAATCCAACTTGCTTCTCCAAATCCAAAACCAAACCAGAAATTCCTTTCCTCTTATTTTTCAATTTTCATTCTCCCCCAAAAAACTCCATCAAAATCCCAATAATAGAAAAAAAAGGAAAAATGAAATATCTATCCAACCACCCTCATAAATTTTCAAAAACAGAATAGGAAATATCTTAAATTTCTTTTACATTCTAATTTAAAAAAAATGCAAATTAAAACATATTTTCATTTTTCCAAATTCAATCAAAATATCTATTAATTCCAAAATGAATAACTTAATTCAATTCCACACAATTAATTTAATTTAATCAATAAAATAAATCTAATCCAAGATTAGATTATTTTATTAATTAAATTAAATTAATTAATAAATTAAATAACATTTCTAACATTATAACCAGATTTATTTAATCAACAACTTAACTACATAAGCCATTTATTTACCTTTATAACTTGAAATTAAATAATAACCAAGGTGAAATGAACAACATTATAACAACTAAACCCGTCTACAACCTGACAACACACTATGACCAGGGTGATGACTTGGCATAAAACCTAGCTACTATCTCCCAATCGAATACCGTTGGCCAATGGACACACTCAAACCTATGAAACCAGGTGGAGTCGATGTCTTGTACCTGTCAACCTGTGAACAAAGAGTATATCGAACATGCATATATATAACATAATAAAACACACCGTGAAGAGGAAATCACTGAATCGCAGGGCACTCGCAAGCGAGTGGTGCAATCTCGCCCCTTCACCAATACAGTATTACTAACTGATTTTAATCTAACATCAATAATATAATCAAAGCATAAAGCATCATTAATTCAAATATCTGCTAAGCTAATCCAAAGCATGCCATAATGATAACATTAGAATAAAATACCATCACATCAAAATATAACATTCACATCGCTTTACAGTTAGCGATCAAATAGTAACCAAGTACCATAGTTCAAAGTATTAACAGAAACAAAGCATAACAAAGAAGAACACTGTCCATCAAAAGAGCAAAAAATGGAGGGGTGCTACATTGAGATATTTTTCCTTCCAAGGGCTTCCTAAAGTAAATGAATGCACCTTTGTACTCAAAGTGAAATCCAAGCAATCAAACATTATAAAGAATCAATTAGCAACTCACTTTTTCAAGCTTGCAGAAATCAAGAAGATAAAGCCACTTGTCCTCGATCCAAAGAACAATATACAAGTGAAACAATTTTTTTGAATCTACACCTCCCTTTATTGGATAGCAATAAGAATTCAGTATTAGATCATTAATTCTAGGAAAGCAAAAAAATTATCATTCAACAATATAAAATACTTTCTCTTTAAAGTGAATGTACCAAATATTCCATTATGCCAGATCTCTTTGGAAATCAACGGTTGCAATCAACAGCTCTATCACAGGTGTTGAAGGGCTAGAAGGAGGGCAAGCAACAAGAAATGCCAATAGTCTATTACACAGCTCCACATTGTATACACCAGCAGTTATGTTTGGGAGATCAATGCAACTAAAAAAAATCACAAAAAGGAAACAACACAGATTTTTGTTAGCACATTTTTATTTCAAGTGTTGCAATCAATATTGACTAGTCAACTTTCAAAACTGCCACAGCTTAGCTAGCCACAGGTGGCCAAATATAATGTAAATGAGAGAAATTCATTCAACATCTGTCCAACAAGCTTCTCCCATTTTTCAATGAATAAATGCATGCAGGGATACATTAATGGCATTCAATTTGCCACCTTTTTACAATACTATCAACTTGTTTACTCATAATGCCACGTCACTCAACATTACCATTCCCTGATGTCCATGCCATGTCAATAGACCTACTATACCAAGATTATTTGCCATGTCAACCATTGTCAATGCCACCTCAAATACCATATATGCCAAGTCACAAATTGGAAATGTTGTATGAAAGGGTGACCCTTAGAATATATCGCAGGCTTCAAAATCAAAGCCTTGTACATTAGATTTTTGATTTTTCACCATATGCTTGACAAATATAAGCTTTAGATTATAGATTAAATCAAACTTTGCCACCTTCGGCCCGATCATATAATGAAATTTGATTTAATACATGATTTAGCTGCTGAAGAATCACCATTGAAAAGACTTAAAAAGCATTCTCGAGAACCTATCTCAATATGCAAATAAAAGATCAGAAGGATGCCTCTTCTCCACAGGATAGCTGTTAACTAGTAATTGTTTCCTCACAAAATACATCATCTGTGAGGAAACAATTACTACTTAAAATATAATTTTTTTTAAATAACTGAAATTACACTTTAATAATGAAAGTCCTTCACACCATAGCATAAACAGTTTTCTGCCCTCCTGACCCAACTCCCCAGAAAAGCTCTAATAACAAATAGTGGAGGAAAACATTAGTCTTCACCTATAGATAGGCAGTGACTAATAAGTCTCTTAATACCTTTAATCACCCTCAATTGGGGACAAAACCCAAACCAATCTCTCTCATATTAAGTCTTAGCACTTGTGAACATGATATAGAGGTGGGTCATGCTCTCCATATGACAGGTCCAAGCCCTTAACATTGGACAACAATTCAAAGAATACTCTTCATTTTCTACAAGTCAAAATCATGACAAATAAAAACCTATCGATTGATATCTAAATTCAAATTGTTTGACTTCAAGCATACCATTATTCGATCATGTGTATGTTGAAGAGATGTCATGTAAAGAGTAAAATTAGCTGGGGAGCCAAATAATGGCTGAATATTAACAAAGCATGATTCTCTATTTTCTTATACTATTTTGTGCTCTTATTTAATGACTATATTGTACTAGGGTTTGCAGAATTCATTCATTTTTTCCATTTACAATAAAAATGTAGATATGAGCCTAAGTTTTGGAAAACTTTAAAAAAAAGGTAAGGAAATTGGGGAAAGGCGGACCATTAAGAAAAAAAGGGTATATTGGAACCTACAAACTCTCTGTCTAGTCTACAAAAATCTTCTCATAAAATATTTTAGTTACAAGACTGTTTACCAACACATAAACAGAAAAAATAATAAGTTACGACAAAATTTATGTCTGAAATTAAACAGAATGGAAAAATCCTTAAAGTCAAAGTTATGCCTAAAATTAAACAGAATAGAAAGACGAAAAATATAGAAACCTAACCAGCACAATACACCATATAATTTGTTTTGAGAAGATAGTCATAGTTATAGGTAATTAGATCTTGGTATATTGTGAGTTTAAAGAGACCTGACCTGCCTTGTGGTTGTCGTATTACTCACTGTCAATACCGGTCCTTAATCGAGGAACACTGATTTTTGAAAAACATTCAACTGGTGATAATGAGCATCATTCCAACATTAAACATTATTTGGATAAGATAATCTTAATATTTCATAAATAGGTATAGTAATATATGTAAGTGTGAGAAATTAATTTGAAAATAATTTATTGAAGTAGAAATTGATATGGATGTTTGTATTTCTTTTTTGGTTCTTTAATTTTATATGGTCTTTTAAAATTATAATGAGATTTTCATATTTTGTGTTATTATGGAAGTTTTACTGATGTTTTCTTGTTTGGATAGTTTAATTATCAAAACATTCTAGCTCAAGTATTGACATTAAAACAATTTGATTAAAAGTTGTATACAATGATATCACTTGTGAAAAATCAAGAAGTTTGTTGGGTTAAAGTCTATTGTTGTGTCGCATTTGTCAACAAAATAAATTTGTTTCACTAAAAATAATTTTGGCTGAAAAGGTCTCAACCAAAAACCCATGTGACATCTACATTACCAAATCAATTTTAACCATTTAAAAAAATTAAAAAAAGCTAAAACTAAAATGTACCATTTTTTTGTTTTCCTTGAATTAATAAACTGAATTGAGTTTGTCTCGATTGCATACTCTAGTTGGCCTTCCAATGCCAACACTTTTTCTTTTGCACTTTTAAATCAAGGTAGGTCTTCGACCTACATTTTGTTACTATGAAAATTTTATTTTTAATTAAAAATTTAATGTCTATTATAAATATTTATTTTTCTTGTATATATGAAGCCCTTTTTTATTTCAATGTAAACTCTAAACTAATCCTAAACTATAAATCTAAAACACAACTCATAATTTATTTTTAATGTAAACCCTAAAAATAAAACAAAACACTAACCTTATTTCCTCTTGAATTTTAAACTTGATATCAATTATTAAAATTATCCATTGATATATCAAATTTTATATTCATATCAAAAGCGATATCTATAAACACTAAACTAAACCCAAATTATAAATCTAAAATGAAAACCTTAATTTAATTTTACTATCAATAACAAATATGATATATTTATCTATCAAATTGACTATCAATTTCAAATTTGATATCTATAAAAGCAACTTGAGTCATATATATGAATTTCAATTTGGATATCTATGTTAAATCAATTTTCATATCAATTTCAATTTTGATAAGAGTTACATTTTGATTCAATTGATATGAAAATATGTACAAACATTTTTCTATCAATCTCAATTGAATTGATATATCAAATTTGATATTTGTGTATCAAACTTGATATCAATGTAAAATTTGACATTCCTACCAAATTTGTTACAAATTTCAAAGTTGATATGGATAAAATCAATAATTCTTATATATGAATTTTAAATTTGATATTCATTAAATCAGTTTTCATATTAATTTAATTTTGATATCTTATAAATAACTCCACAAAATCCTACCTAAATGAGAAGTTTAAGTTAAAATTGATTTAACTTAATTTACACTAGTAGTCAACTTGTCTCCATCCAAGATGCATGAAAGCTTACACCTATATCAATCTTGTTGCACCCTAGCTATCATGTGGCATGTGATATTGTCATTTGTCCCTCATTTAAGTAAATCCTTCAAAAGACTATTGCATGAACTCAAACTTATCATTTAATCTTGATATTAGGCCCAAATCTATATCAAAATAGTTGGAAGATAAATTTGGGATACTTTGATACATATCTATATCAAAATAATTGGAAGATAAATTTGGGATACTTTGATACATGTTGCTTCTCAAATGTAAAAGTCCCTTTCACTCTACTTTACACTAGGCTTTGGGTCCACCATGAAGGCATTTAAATTTTGGAAATGGTGGATCTATAATATAGGACTACTCCTAACTTTACACTTGATAGATCACAAGGATTGATCTAGATAGACATATCATTGATTTATATTCCTTTGATGTTAGGTGGTGGGATTCCACTTGATTGAGACTTAGAGAGTGAACCAATGCTTAACATATATTTACATAATCACAAAGTAAAAGGATTGCACAAGCTAGACTTGGAATTAGTCTTAATCATTTTTTATGAAAAAATTGGCTTCATTTTCATCTTAGAAGAAATGTGTGCAAGTTAAGTAGATTTTAGCATTCGGGATGAATATTTTGGAAAGTTCCAATTTCATCAGTGAAGGATGGCAATGCTTCTCAACGATGTTCGTGTTATGTGCTATTGTTCTGGATAAAGAGATTATGTGTTTGGTGCCAAGTTCTTATATATCTACTATTCTATTTTCTGTGGCAAATATAATTTATGTGCATGTCAAGATTTGTCTATAAGATATATTTTAACATTTTCTATATAGTTTATAATTCGAAATAAATGTACATCTCTATTTAAACAATTTATTTATTTATTTATTTTTTGATTTCTACCATTTTCTTAGATTTGTATCTAGACTTTAGCATTTGATATTTCTTTGAGGTAATGTAGAAAATTGATTCATATAAAGTAGTTGTTCTTTACGGTTTCAAATTCACACCATTACATTTTGGTGAACTTGAGCTTTTCCTATACATGTCTTCTTATTTCTTTCTTTCTTCTATATCCTCTACTAGACTTTCTTATTTGGTGAATGAAGCTTATCCAACAATGTCATATCTCTTTCTCCAAAATTTCCATGCATTTGATAATGAATTTTCTAAGGATGAACTTGATATGTTAGATGAATTTATTATCGATTTCCAAACAATACCTAGTTCTAAGACACTTATCTCTTCTTAATCTTATTCTATTTCTCTTACTTCTTCAAAAACTTCTTTAAACTCTTCTTTAGTGAATTCTTGCAGTCATTCTAATAATTTTATAGATTTGATTTTCTTACTAACATTTCAAAAGCACCCGAGAAACAAAAAATCTATGTTTAGGATGAACCCACAAAAGTGGTTTACAATTGGAGTGAGGAAGGAAAAGTTGAAAAAAATGATCCCATGGCAAAAAAAATCATTTTTGGGTTTCGCTAGAACTAGGGTTTGGGCAAACCCATTCAATGAACTTCCCACCATTCTCGCCAAAAAACATAAAGGAAAACCCTTTTTGAAAGGGGGTTTGAATGAACCAATGTTTGAATGAACCCTGGTTCAAGTGAACCCTTGGGGATTTGAATGAACCCCCTGTAATGCCCCGCCACGCAACCCTAGAGGAAGTTGCAATTCACCACTTAAATGTACCAATTTTTTTTTTGTTTAAGTACAAATAACATGTAAGGTGAATACATATTGCCAACAACCTCTAAGGCCATGAGACAAAGATTACTTAAAAACCCAACATCAAATAACATTAACATAAACTGAACATTATGCACTTAAGGAAATGAACCAACATACATTCCATACAAGATAAATTACAACAAGGATAATTAAATACCTCAAGATTCCAATTTAACATTTAACAATAAGGTTACATCACTCATTCCCCGAATGAGGTAAGTCCAACACTCATAATTACAATTACAAATTCCACCTCGAAACAAATGAGGGGTAATAAAATACAATAAGAACTAAAAGAACAAGGCATGAGAAGCAACTGATTCCCACGAGCTCTCCAGCTGGAAATCACGAGCACCCGAACATGAAGAAGAACCAACAGAAAGATGCACGCCACCCGACCACGTGGAACCCAAAGGCCCCACTCCCTCTGTGCTAGGAGATAGTAACAAGGATTTCCTAGACAAGATCATCTACCACTAGACACAGGCTTACACAAAAACTGAATTGAAACAACTACAATCACAAAGCCACTTAACATCTACAACCACAATGCCATTAAGCCACAACAGTCACAACATCACTTAACACGAAGTTACAATGCTTTCAGAGAACAATGATCATGTACATTACACAATAATTGATTAACTGTCGACATAGGAAAAGTGTCATACATAAATTGCCATGAGTTACCCTAGCTCAACCTTCCTAGGCTACCGGACCCCCATCTTGGGTTACCCTGGCTTGCCTCTACCGGCGTCGGACCCTCATGCAAAACTATGCGTCTCATCTCATCTCGAGCCTTATCATTCACTTGCTTCACGAGAGAGGCATTCATTATCTTATTAGTTTGAAAGATCCCCATTGATTCATTTAAATTATCACTTAGTTAAACTCTAGGTGAGTTACCCTGGCGCCCCTTTGTGTGCCGGACCCCCACCAAGAGCCACTCCCCTATCGACAACACACCCACAAGAAGAAACTAGATAACACGACCTCTCCAAACCAAGGAGGAAACAAAGCACGGAACTTACTCCAACACTGGAGGAAAACCACGTACAAAACCCACTCCAACATTGGAGGAAACCAAAACACATTACCCTCTCCTACACCCAAGGAGGCACAAATCCCTGTTCGTGAAAACCGGGTGATCCACGAGGTATAACTATGCATATTTTATACGACACACCAAAAGTTGACTTTCATAAAGACAACCCACAACAAAATACAAATCCCCTCTCCGGAAGACTTCAAACAATGACTCTATACTCCCAACATCGAACAAGAACGAATAAACATTAAAAGTATTTCAAGCAATTAAATAAACTAAAATTCGGATTTCCTAAATCCACCCAAACACAGGTTTCATGACTTGCATTTATCCAATCAATTGATCCCATTTCTTTTCACGACGTTGAAAAATTTGAAGAACAGATTATTTACTCTAAATTTCACGACCATACTCATAATCAAAACACTTTAATAATGTAGCTATCTGGTTAAAATTTAAATCAACCGTTCTCTCTAAATTCCATGATCACATACTAAAGATGAATCACTTGATAAAAAAAACATTTAAGTTAACAAATAAACTCATCATTTACTCTCCATTCCACAATCATAATAATCACAAGGTCGTTTAAAAGTTCTAATTTAACATTTAACATTATTTAAATATACCCACTAAATAATATTTTATTTGCAATAAAATAATTTATATCACTTTAAATTTAAATTCTCATTGAATAAAATATATCAAATAAAACAATATTTTATTTTCTAATCATTTCCTACTTTTAAATCCTCATGATTAATCATAAAATATATTTTGAGCTTCTACTAAAGTCCCTTAAATTTCATATATATATTAAAATATATTATATTTTATAAAATATATACAATATGAATTATTATATATATATATATAATATAAATTATATTTATATACAAAAGTTAGGTTAAATAACAATAACCAACATTTTAAAAACTAAAAAGCATTATTATTATTTTATTTTATTTTTGTTTTGATTTATTTTATTTTTTAAAAAGGGCAAAGGGTCGAAGCCCTGGCACCAGGGCCTCGCCGCCATGGCGGCGGAGCCTGTGTGCTCCACACACGAGCTCCTCACTGGCCGGGCGGGCGGCTCAGGCGCTTAAGATACTTCTCTCGCTGGCGGAGTTCGTAGCGGTGTTAATAAAGGTTCTCAGTTGGGCGGCGGCGGGTCAGGTGGTTATGACACTTCCCTTCAAGTGTCATGGCGCGGGCGGGGGTGGGGTTTGACCTCCTAATCACCTGCTAAAACAAATTTTAAAATAAAATAAAACCTGCGTTTTTTCAAAATGAAAAAAAACAGAGACTTCCAGGTTTTTCCAAAATTTAAGATTTTCTAAAAAAAAATAACAAATATATATTAGAATATATATATTTGTGGGTATCACCCATTTTTGAAGTAAATGGTTGTATTCATAAAAAACATACACCCAAAACCTGATTTAATGCCCAAATTGCAAAAATAATACCAACCCAATTCAATAACTAGAACTTATTTCAAAATAAGCAAATGGGTTTTCAAAAACTAGTTTAAACATTGAATTTTCTTGGGTTTCCTTTCCATAACTTGGTTTAAACTTCATGTTTGATTTCAATTCCAACACTCTCTACCATTTACCAAATTTAAGAGTTTTACCATGAGTTTCCATTGAATCTATCACTATGTTTTCAATCATCCAAATGAGCAAAAGAGATGAGGAAGAATTGATGGAACCTTGTGTTTCCTCCCAAAATAGCAAGCTTTACCCATGGAGATCTTCAAGCACCCTTTCAACTCCACCATCTTAGCCTCCTCCAAGCCTCTCCACCCAAAATCCAAAACCAAGAATTCTATGGAGAGGTTGAAAGAAAAACCCTAAAATAAAATATATCCTTTTTCTCCAACTCCCCAAATTCACATTCAAATTCAACTCTAATTCAAATTCAGATTCTAATTACATTCAAATACAAATGCAACTCTCATTCAAATTCAAACTAAATTCAAATTCCAATTCCAATTTCAACACAAATATCTTTTACCAAATAGTCAACTATTTATGAAAATATCCTTTTTACCCCAAAGTCTTGCATAAGAAAATATTTGAATTTTTAATAACTTTAACCCATTTTCTATTTCCAATTTGAATTCAAAATTATTTTAGCACTTTACATTCAACAAAATAATTAAATCTTTTACACTTTTAATTCATAGGGGTAATTTAATTAATTCACACAATTAATTCAAATTATCAATAAAATAAGTCTAATTCAAAATTAGATTATTTTATTAATTCAATTAAATTAATTACTTAATCACTAATTTTTCAACATCTCCATAAGACAAAACATTCATCATTTATAATTTTCAAAAGCTATTTAATCACTTTTAGCTTGCAACTAAACACATTTAGTCATTAATTAGACTACGCAAGCCATTAAATAAACTTTAACTTGAAATTAAATAAACACTCAAAGGAAACTGACCAAGATAAAACAACTGACCCCAATGACGACCCAACAACATGCTATGACTAGGGTGATGACCTGGTTCGGAAACCCTAGCTATTATCTCCCAATTACTTTCCGTTGGTCAATGGACACGCTCAGACCTAGAAACCAGGTGGAGTTGATGTCATGTACCTGCCAACCTGCAACAAAGAGCATGTCGAACGTGCATATATACATAATATGATCAGACACAATCGCGGAAGAGTGAAATCCTGCATCAGAGGGCACTCGCAGTTTGGAAAGTGATACAACCTCGCCCCTTCACCAATACAATATCACTAATCGACAAAGCTAATATTATTAATATAAATCAACGATAAAGCATCATATTAATTCACATGTTACATCGACGATAACATAGGAAAACATTGCTCGATTATCGAAAGTATAGTGAGGGGTGTTACACCCCTGGTTCGAATAATGAACCTCTTTTCCCACCTTTCCACTCTCTAGCACATAAAAACATCAAAAATTTTCCCTTCGAAGCTCGAGTTGAGGATAAAAATGGAGGATAATTCACTGACCCAACTAGATGATGGTAGTCCTTGGAACGAGCTATCCAACGAATATAAGTTTAATATGTTTTGGTTTTATCTCAGATTATTTTTAGTTTTATTAAACATAGGTTTTTCACTAAAATCAAGTTCTTTGTTCTCAAGCATATGTGGAAAAAATAGCAGATTATCAAAAAAAATGAAAATATGAGTGTGCTAAATATTGAAGTCCTTTTGATCCAATAAAAAATTTGAATTTTTATACATGCAAAAAAAAGTTACGACATATAATGGTCTACCTATGTCCGGAATTGTAATTGGTTTGACTTTGAAACTTGATTAAGGAAAAATATTCAATAAAAACTATCTAACCAATTGTTTACCTAGATATCAAAGTTGGCAAATCTAAATTAAAAGAATTAGAATTTTATCCCTTCATGGAAAAAAAAAATTATGTGTTATAATGATCATCAATTAAAAAAATGTTGTTTACTGAAAAAAAACTAGTTTTAGAAGGAGATGGAAAACAAAGTGCAATATGATTACAAAAATTTTGAAAAAAATATATTTAGAATCTATAGACAAAATCTTACAAATCACTAGTTTGCATCATCTTCAAATTCCTCATGGTTTAGCTGCTATAGGTGCCCGAAAGTGAAGATTTAGTTAGAAAAAATTATTTATGTGTCTAGTTTGGCCAAAAATTGTAAACCAGTATTGTGGGATCACCCTTTATGGAGTAAAAGAAACTAATTCAAACCCCATAATAACCATTCATGGTGTTCCTAATACACCACAACCTTTGAATACATTGTTAATTGTATCACTTCAAACATGCTTGTGACTATTTATTATACTTCAGTAGACCACATGTATAATAGTAGAAGAAACAAACAAAAATTTAACATTCCTACATCTCTTCCTTCTCATACACCTATTATTTTTGTTGCTTTTAATCTTTTTTTGAAACCCCCAACATATTATGATCTTATCAAGCAACTTTGAGTTACTCCTACTAAGATTTCTCTCTAGGACCTTATTCAAACTTCTCTTGCTTATCATGGTATGCTTTAGGAGGTTATATAGAATATCCATGTACCATCTTAGACTAGACCTAATGATGTTAATGCTTTGATGGAATTCATTTGTTCTTATACAACAAACATTAAATTCCATCAACATGAACTTCCTCCTCCTAAAGTACAAACTCAATTTGATAGACTAATGATAATTGTCATTGTTACAAATATAGGTATCAAACACACCCTCATTGATCTTGGATCAAGATTCAATGTCTACAATGTTGATTTGCTAACTTATCTTGAAATAGGCCCATCTTTTTTTTCTACATCTCTTTCTATTCGTGGGTTTTATAATATTGGTCGACAAGCTCTAAGCATTGTAATATTTCTTGGGCATTTGGGACTCAATACCTTACCTACCCAAGTATATGTTATGCCAAGAAACTTATCTTATAATCTTCTTCTAACCTGATTGTGGATACACACTATGGGTGTATTCCTATCTCTCTTACACCAAACTATCAATTTGATTAATAATAATAAAGTATTTACAATACGATCTGATTCAAATACCTTTATTTATTTTCAAAAGGCTAATGTTGGTCACTCATCTACTCATTGTCTTAGTCTTAAAAATTGTGTTCCTTCATCATTTTCAAAGCATGTTACACCACCATTAACTCCACTTCTTGACAATGGTGCTAACTCATGCTTTCGTCTCCTTATTCTAGTGCATGCCTTAGTAATGATTAGGGTTTATTAGAATTTACACCATCCTTTTTTGGAGAATATAAAGTAACCAACCCACCTTGGCATTCCAAAAATTTCATTAACATCTCCTAAAAAAGATGTAATTTCATCTACTTTCGGGGATGGTAAAAATAATACATGTGATTATACTTCTAATATTGACCATGTCGCTAATGGTGACCCTCCTTCTTTTGAGAAGTTACCATCAATTTACAATAGGGGTTTTAATTTTATTTCAAAAATAGGTTATAACAATAATGGTTGTGGTTGTAAGGTGTAGGTTGCAAGGACTCCTTTAGAGCCAAATCCACATATAAATCTAATGTTGTTCTTGGATACTACCCTTCTCAATCCAAATTCTTTAACCTTCATTAAATGTAAACATGATTTCTTTGGATTCTCCTTCACTTCCTTTGATTCATCATGAACTTATTATGCATAACGTAGATTCATCTATACCCCCTCTAGATTCTTTCCCTATAGAGGAAGCTCTAGCATATTTTCTTGGGGTATATTCAAATCTACTTTCCTTTCACCATGATCGTAGATTCCCTTATTTCTTGAATCCTCAAGCGTATTTTAGAGAATCCGTCATTTCTTTTAAGTGAAAAAATTTCACTTTCTAATGCTAATAATAATTTCAAAATTCATGAACCTTTGGATTGTAGCACCCTTGTTTTGGGAGATATTATCCATGTCCCTATGCATACCTCTTCTAAAGAGAAAATAATTTAAATTGGGAAATATCTTTCTCCTAAAGAACAAAAATCATATTCAAATATTTTACATTCTTTTATTGATATTTTTTCTTGGTTATATGAGGATATTCCTGGCATAGACTCTTCTATTGTGGTCCATAACATAGTGTTATATTTTGATGCCCAACCTATTAAGTATAACATCTGAAAGATGCATCCTAAGGTTTCTTTAATGGTAAAGAGTGAGATAGAAATTTTTTTTATTTTTTTATTTATATGTCCTATTGATTACTCACCTTTGATCTCAAATATTATAGACATTATGAAATCCAAAGACCATATTCATTTATGCATTGATTTTCATGATTTAAATACTTCTCTTAAAGATAATTTTTTTCTTCCTAATATCAATATGATTGTAGACTTGACAAAATGCCATGCATTACTGTCTTTCATGGATGGCTTCTCAAGATACAATTAAATCATTACTCTCTTTCATGGATGGCTTCTCAAGATACAATTAAATAATTATTAATCTAGAAGATCAATTTAAGATTTCTTTCACTACCCCTTGGGGTAAATTCTATTATGTGATCATTTCATTTGCATTAAATATTGATGGTACAACTTACCAACGTGCAATGACCCCAATATTTCATAATTTTATTCATAAAATTGTTGAAGATTATGTCAATGACATCTTAGATTAGTCTTTGACTCACCAAGATGGCATGGATAATATTTTTATTATCTTTGAGTGAATTTGACTCTACAAAATGAGACTAAATTTGCTTAAGTGTGTCTTTGGCATAGACATCGGAAAAAAATTAGGATTTATTCTATCATAAACATTCCTCCACCTAAAAATATTTCTCAACTTAGAAGTATTCAAGGGAAGATCCAAGCCATAAGAAAGTTCATTTCTCAATTGACTGATTGCACCATTCCTTTCACACACTTAAGAAAGATGTAGGATTTCAACATGATGAGAAATGCCAAAAATATTTCAATTCTATTAAAATTTATTTGGCTAATCCTCATATCTTAATGCCTGTTATACAAGGATGAATCTTTATTCTTTATACATATGCTTCATCTCATGCTTTGGTAGCCTTTTTGGATCAACACGATAATGATGATAAAGAAAGGGCCTTATATTACATTAGTAAAGATTTACTTGATTATGACATCATGTATTCTATATTGGAGAGAAAATGCCTCACTCTCATTTTTGCAAAACAAAAATTAAGACCTTATCTTCTTCATTCAAAAACATATGGCATTGTTAAGTTTGACCCCTTTAAACATTTATTCTCCAAAATAGATCTTTCAAGAAAATTAGATAAATGGGTTATGTTACTAATTGAGTTTTGACCTTAAATTTGTCTCCCAAAAAGCTATAAAGGACAAGTTGACCAATTAGCTGATGCCCCTTCACCATATTATTTTCCAAGCCTAGATTCTATTCCTAATGAATATATTGTATATATAGAAAATGATACTACATGTAAAATATATTTTGATGAGTCAAGATGCCGAACTAGCTTTGGAGTGGGAGTGATTCTAATTCCACCCTTTGGTAGATCGATTCCTCTCTCCTTTCATCTAAACATTTTATGTATAAATAAATATAGGTAAGTACAAAGCCCTTACTTCTATCTTATGTATTTTTTATCACTAAATATTAAACATATTTAAATTTATGGAGATTATCAACTAATAATAAATCAAATTATAGGTTCTTATTATGCTAAACAAGATAAAATTCTAAATATTGAGATTTATCCTTATCTATGTTGCATAATTTATTTTCTTTCACTATTGACACTATCTTGCATAAAGAGAATCACCATGCAGATACAATGACAATCACAACCTCCCTTGTACCCTTCGATGATAATATAAATGACTATCAATTCGTGATTCAATTTCTCTTTTCACTCGCTATTGTTAACAGTCCTATTCCAAGTAGTTTTCTTTGTGATACTGTAAAGTTTAGAGAATGACATTCATATATCTATAACTATCTCATTGATGGAAAATTTCCCAACAATGCTTCTAAAAAGGATTTTCTTTAGGGTATGTACAGGATCATCATGGAAAAAACCAAGCCCTTAAGTGGCAAAAAATTTAGAAAAATCAAAGTTAGGCAACTTGACGTAAAAATTTGAATAATTTATCTATATTATTTCAAAAATATGTAAGAATAGAATTTGTAGAAAATTGAATGTAGTTTCTAAACTACTAGGTTTATTTTTTTTTAAAATCTATTTGGTGAAAATTTGAAATTTCATTGTAGTAGTACTTAAATTTCAGGGAAAAAATAAGTGTTTATCTGACCACCCTAACCACAATAAAATGATAATATTTTAGATATAAGTAGAGGACTCATGTCCTGATGTGATGCATATTTTTTTGTAATTTTTTTCCAAGTAAATAATTAATTATGAATTTTGTATTACAACTTTTAAAAAATATAAAAACTCGTGTGTCTAACCACCTTAACTTGGTCAAAACTTCATGAAATTCATTTTTTTTAATCCTATAGTATGCGAAGCATAGAATGTGACACATGTTTTGGATTCAAAAAATGTGATATTGTTTGAAAGCTATAGATGTTTTTCAATCAGCCTATCAATCAGGACTTTAGTTGTAACTCAAATAGAAAATGAATAATAATTATTTATTAAATTCAAAGTAAAGCATAATTTATATTGGTGGAAAGCTAAGAATCTCATTTAAAAACCCTTTTCGTTTCATCAATTTTGGGTAAAAAAAAGTCGTCAGCCACATACCCATCATATTGCCACTTTTTGGCCCATCATGATCCTGCACATACCCTTCATATTCAAAGGATAACAATGTGTTCTATTATCTTATCTAATATTCTCTATCAACACTCTTAAAATGGTCTTCTATTACAATGTCTAACTCAGTTAAAAATATCCTTACCCTCCAAGAAGCCCATTCAAGATTTGGAGGTGGGAATTTTGGTGGTAGATCCTTAGTCCAAAAATTATTGAGCATATGATGCTATTGGAAAATAATGGAACAAGATTCATTTTATTTTGTCAAGAAATAACTATATTTCCAATAACATAGTAACTTAATTCAAGCTCTTGCCTAGGAACTTCATTCTCAAACTTCTCCTTGGCCATTTTGTATGAGGCTTGGTCATTATTGGGAAAATTTCTCCACCTTCTTCTAAAAGACATGTTTTCATTATTCCAACTATTGATTATTTCATGAAGTGGGTTGAAGTTTTTGCTTTGTTCTACTAATGCTAAAGTAATTTGTAGATTTCTTCTAGACACATAATTTATCACTTTGGGTTGTCTTTCACTCATTTAAGAAAATTTAGAAATAAATCAATTCTTAGATAAATATCATATTCAACAAAAAATTTCTACACCTTATTTCCCTCAATCTAATGGTCAAGTTGAAGCTTTTGATAAAACAATAGAATAACTTATTCATAAAACTATTAACAAGCATCATAAGGATTGGCATACTCAATTGATATACACATTGTGGGTCTATCACATGAGTATTTATATGCTTGCTATTATTACCTCATACAATCTTGTGTATGATGTAGATGCCATAATTCCTTTGGAGTTGGAAATTTAATGTTTTAGAGTTCCCCTTAAAGGACTTATTGATGATGATATTATCATGAATAAAATTTACATTAGCTTGAGTTGCTTGATGAACATCGTCTAAATGCTCTAGAACATCTTCGATCCTATAAAAACATATCTATCTTTTCAATACAATCAAAACATTATCTCTCGTTTTCTTAAAGTAGGTGATTTGGCTCTCTACGAGAACTAGCATAATATAAATTCACCCCTAGGTACTAAAGGGAAATTCAATCCTAATTGATTGGGCCCTTACATTATCACATTTGTTTATGGTTTTGGAGCTTATGGCGTATCTACAATGGATGATAAGACCCTTAAAGAACCCATAAATTCCATGCCTCTTCATCATTTTCATTCAAAAATTCTCTATGTGACATTTGTACAATGAATAATCCTTTATGGATTGGTATCACTTAAATCCTATGTCATTCAATCATCAAAACAAATTATTTATGTTATAATTCTGGTGAGTATTGTGTGTCCTATATGAATACACAACCCACATTAAAAAAACATGTTGCACTCTATCTTATAAATTACTTTCCAATATTTGTCATTTCTATGTGTGCATTTTAGATAATGGATTTATTTGTTAGTTGTAAATTGTGTAGAAAGTAATATTTTTCTCTTTGCAAGTAATTCTAGTTTAACAATGTTTATTTTTTTCCTTAGCTTAACTATTTCATGTTATATCCTTTTAGCATTGTTCATTTTTAACCTTGTTTATATTAGAATTTTAATATTTGTAAAAAAAATCTTTTATCAATTTAATAGTTCATTAAATTATTTTTGTACAATTATTTTCTTTAAGCATTGTTGAATGTTTAATTATATCATTATTGCATTTGATCAAACAAATTTTATCCAAATTTGTTTGATTAGATCATAATTGTATTTAATTTAACATTTACATCATAGTACATACATGTATCAACATCCATGTAAAGCATCAAAACACATTTTTGAAAACTAAAATGATACACACACAAAGATAGATAGTGTTAGGAAATAATGAATCAATTCCCAATTCATTTAATCCATTTCCTACATAACCCCACGAGAGAAAAGAATGCATGCAAACTTATAGAATAACCATAATACATAGATCAAAACAGACAAGCCAAAAGATAACACAAGATATACCCTAGGAAAACCCTCAAGAGGGAAAAACCAAGCCTCCAAAAGCATCCATACTCCATCTATTATTCAACGATAAAACAATGCATGTACTTTTAGAGTTACAATAAATACTTTTGAAACATCAAGCCTCTCCAATGCATCCTCCATGTGTCCAACCATGAATCCACACATCCCATGCCATGCTTCACATATGCACTCCTCAAAAAGACTTAAGAATGACAACCCACTCACCTTGCCAGCCTTAACCACTAAACATGTGTTTGCTTTTATAGATACAAGCTCACACAAAAAAAAAAATCAAGTGGTAAGATATAACCATGTACCACAAAACCACATGTGAACATAAAATTATTGACCTCTCATTTAATATTGGGTGCAAATTTTTCACATTATTAAATTCTTTTCCCAAATATTAAATTAGTATCCTATGTCTTCCACACATAAAACAATAAACCAATGTTATAATACAACTTTACAAGTGGACCCAAATAGCCATCTAATGTGGCTAAACACTTCCTAGGTTCACCACAAATAAATAATTATTTAATTACAACATTATAATATAACAATTTATGCAATGGTGTGCAAAACCATATCCTAACACACACACACACACATAGATATATATGTGCGGTAAAATATATCATGTATGATGTATACAAGTCTCACCACCGCTATAACAAAATATGCACTGTTTATGCATAAAAATAATTAAATAATACATAAATTTTCATAAGGGAACATGATTCTTGAACCCCTCAAGTGTTGGTGGTTGGTTTGGTTGAGCCACTGATTATTTGATCGAGGCTATCGATCAAGATTGTTCCTAGACACACTTCATGATGCAACTTGTATACCTCTAAGCTCACCCCTCAACTCAACTATCTCCTCCCTGACGATGGTCTCTCACTTTCTCATGGTTGTCACTTGATCTATTAGCTCTTATATAATGGGATGATTGAAATTGGTGGGGGTGAATGATTGTTCTCTATTGAAATTCCCTTAGAGCTACTTGAAATAGCTTTGTATTTAGTGTCATGTGCCCTCTCAATAATCTTTACTCTTATCACGATTTAGGACCTAGTCTTGCTCACTCCTAAGGAAATCAACCTCTACTCTGAGCTAGTCTCTCTCTATAGTGTTTGGGTGACCCTTTGTTCCCCTCTAACCCTCCCACACCTAAGAATCCTCATATGTATCTCTAAGCTACATTATGGGCTCAAAAATCTCTAAGTGTCGACCAACAATCTAATGTGGCCAATATGTAGCTTGTACACCACCCTCTAACTGTACAATCAAGACCATCTCAGCTATGGCTCAACCAATAGATTTGAACTACTCTCAGGTAAACACTACAACACAAAAATAAAAAATATATTAGTACATCATCATCATATATAAAAATAATAAAATCAAATATATTTTATTCTAAACACACACACACACACACACACACACATATATATATATAACATATTAAAAATCAACAAATCTCACTTAGATCCTTGATTTAACAATTGGGATCTCAAACATGAACTTTTTTTATGAGAGCTATGCTAGTGGATGAAGGAAGAATTGAGGTTGGTCTTGTAGCAGTTTCCCTACTTGACTCCCCTCTCTCCCTCTGTACCACCACACCAATCATTGAAGGTGACTCTACCACCTTCCTTCTCACTTGTGGTCTCTCCTCTAGAACTCTCTCCTCACTAAGATTATCTAGTGTGTTGATGCTCTACTCTCCTTCCAATCCCTATGCATCAAGTTCTCCTTTGGGAGCATCCTCGAAAAAAAAGTGGTTGGTCCCATAGTTTTCCACTAGGTGATGAAGCCCTATGTGACTCCCACATTGTCCACTACCAAAACTAGATTTGTATCCTCCCCCTTGGCATTCGGGTCACTCAACACAACATTTATTATGACAGGTTAAGGTAAATCTCCAATTATAACTATGTTGTGGTGTGATTGTACATAAGTCATTACAATAGGAGCCTATTATACTTGACCAAACTATGTCATCACTTGCCGTAGTGAAAAAGTACAATAATATAATCATATATCTTGATAGAAAGTCTATACCACTACATCTTGACCATCTATTTGACAAAACTTGGTCATGGTCATATTTATACATATGGTTGTCGAGTAAAAGTACAAAGCTATGCCACACTTTTATAAAGGAAATGACCAACATTGATCCAAATTTTAAACTTAAATCACTAAAAAGTGGCATATATGTTTTGAATCTTGAAATGATGTAAACTAATAAAATATTTATTTTTTAGTATATTTTATGTTTGTATTTTTTTGAAAAAATTAAAAAATTATTTGAAAATAGGTTTTTATAAATTGACACTATAATTTAGTTGTTGATAAAATGCTGAAAAATGAAGTTACATGAGACGCCAATCTTTATATAGTAAATTTATTTTTTTCTTCAAATTTTTTGTGTGTATTTATAACTTGAAACTTTAGTGCATGGATATATTATTTTCCAATTTTGATATATATATTTTTAAATAAATATTAAAATATGTGTGATTTAAAATATAGTTGTTTCCATTTGATGTCAGCTTTCATATTAACTATTTATCTAAAACACACAAAAAAAATATACATCTTGATATAGATTCTTTTATCTAGTACACCACATTTTTTTTCATTTTTTTAATAAGTTTTACTATTTTTCCTTGACATGGTAATAAACCTAATGTTTTATGTTGATAACCTACTTTTAGTAAAAATAAAAAGGAAAATATAAATAATAATTAAACTATTAAAATACATGTATTTTTGAAAACTACACTTATGGATCTACAAAGGGCATTTTTATATTAAAAAACATATTACACAAGTAGTAGCTTGCCATCAAGTTTGTATACACACTCTATTTTGGTAAATCGTCTCAAAGTGTTTATACATTTAGCCAAATAATTTTAGCTGGAAAAGTTGGTGAAATATCTAATATAGCTAGAATAAATCTTACACGATCATATGTTTGACCAAAAATTATTTTTAGTTAGAAATACTTAAACTCACTTGTACTAATAAGTTGGTCTAAAGTGTGACACAAATTTGTAATTTTATCCCACACTACATGTTAATGTTGTTGGTGTAAATAAAGTCTTGTACCTAATTAATTCATTACTAGGGGACCTATTTACATGTTAAATTTACTTAGGTCCTA